>VNJV01016690.1:0-32348 GCA_008042635.1 Drosophila nikananu
TACGTGTTAGGGCTCTGACATGCTGACGGCAACATGCAACACACAACCGCCAGCAGCAGCAGCAGCAGCAACAGCAACACGAGACGTGCAGCAGCCACAATGGATGGGAAAACTGGGAGGGGGGGAAAACCTTTGCCAAGCCATGAAAATCATTAAGAGTCGAGTCGCAACATCCGCGTGACGACGTCATCGTCATCGTCATCGCCACCGTCATCGCCATCGTCCTTGTCTCCAGTTTGCTGTTGTTGCAGCCGGCAGACATTGCTGCAAAGACTCACGGAAAGTTTACAGCCTCAGACATTTGTTGTGGCTTTTATAAATTGTCTGTGCGTGGGCCAAGGTGTCTTCAATCCCTGGCGAACGTGCCGCAACAGAATGGGAAGTGTGGGGAAAGTCGGTGTCCTTTGTTGCTGCCGTCGATTGCTGCAGTGTCAGCGTCGCACAATGCAGGAAAACAGCAGTTACAGCAGCGGGAAAGGCGGGAAAAGCGGCAACAGCGGCCACATTGGCGGCATAACAGCAACACGGAACACGAGACACGTTAAGCGCATTGCCATTTGTGCCACATCATGGAGAATCGGAAAAGAGGCAGCTACACAGGAAGAAAAGGGGAAAGGGAAATGTAACTCCTGCCTGGGGATGGTTTAAGGTTCACAGCTCCTGCTGATTCCCCCAATTTTTTCGTCAGTGTAGGACAGCGCCTGACAGGTGGTGGGCCACGGGTCGTGGGAATCCAGACAGTTGGCTCGGCAAAAGTTGTTCAATTCACTAAACAAAACAAGACAAACAGGGAAAAAAGAGACCCAAATCCAACACAAAAAATTGGACGGGCTGAAAGAAAAATGCTGCCTTTGTGCAGTCGAATGGCTTAAGCGGGATTTATCGGCACGGCTAACGGTGAGTTCGATTGATTAGTCGATAAAGATGATCGATGATTTGGACACGCCAGCGAGGGGCCATGAAACAAAAAAAGAAAGCCGGGTTTTATTACGAACAAATAAATTCTGTTGTTCTTCTTTGGGTAGATTTCTTAGTGGTTATTATAAACAACTTAGTAATTATTTTAAATTTATTTTTTGTACTTTAAGGCTAAGAACTAATGGTATTGTAAAGTAATATAAATCTCTCTTCTTTTAAATATAAATTCTAGGTAGTGAAGTACTTTTATTTATTATAAGTTTTATTTATTGAAAACAATTGCTTATTCTTATATTCCGATAGATTTCCTCTGGCACCATTGTGTGTAAATAAATATGAATAAAAATGTTTTTTAATTATAAACCCATTTAAAAGTTTTCCAAGTTATGCTTAAAGCCATATACTTAAGGTCTCAGGACAGCATTTTACGTTTATCGATTGCGGTTATTAATCATTCCCTTTCGCTTCGATTCCTTTCGATTCACCTTTGTCGACTCATTCGATGAATCCCGGAATCCGCCGGCTTAAGCTTGTTCAGCTTTCAGCTTGTTAAATGCATTGCTGGCAAATTGCATTCCCCATTTTCCCGTTTTCCCATGTCCCATTTTCCCGACAGGACACAGTTGCTGTCGCTGGGTGCAAGGGAGATGGATAGTTTCAGTCGCGTTGTAATTAACATTAATTTCGTATAAACTTTGGCACATTGCGTATACGCCGGGTGTGCCGGAGCGAGTGAGTGTGTGTGTGTGTGCATTGCCTTTTCAATTGTCTGTCACAAGCAGAAATATCATCATCATAGAGCGTGCACAGAGCGGAAAATTTAGTTAATCAAAATATGTACAAATAGTTTTTTTACCAAGAATTTTAATAATTCAAAAATATGAGAAATATTTTAGAACAAATAAATCTCCTGTTAAATAAGGCAAGATAAAAGATTTTTTTTTGCAGTGCCAAGACGCTGCTGGGTGGGATTGTCGCTGCACACAAATTAACTGCGAGCACAATTGTTTTACACATCGTTGTCTGAGTTGTCGTTGTTCGCAGGGAAAGGGAAAGGGAAAGGGAAAGGGAAATGGCAATGGAAATGGAAATCTTTATGTTGCCACCGACTCATGAGTGTGTGTTCGCTGGCTTTATCGTGGCAACAATGGCTCTCTCCATTCCGTCATGTTGCCAGTTTATGGTCTTTATCCTGCAGATATAAACCCTTTTGGCAGCGAGTGTAAATAAGCTCAAGTTGCCTGAAAATTGCGTCAATTAACCTTTGGAAAATCCATTCGTATTCGTTGTTTGTTGTTGCTTTGCCGCTAATTCGGTTACTAACTGTTGTCCCGTTTTCCCCTCCTCTCGTTTCAGGTGAGTTAATTGCAAATTGGCTAATTTGCCATTCGCCTATCACCAGGATCTGCCGCCGACGACTGCCTGTCAAATGGTGAAGACTCAATTAAAGCTGGCGTCGGGTAAGTGGCAGAGATCTGTCTTTAAGATGTCAGCAAATCCCGGGATACTGAAGCCTTTCCTGGCTCTGCCCCCGTCTGCGGTTGCCTGCATTGTCAGCCGACAATTGCAGCTCAAAGGGAAAACAAGGAAAAGTAAAGCAGCCCCAGAGAGTTGGCGGCTGAAAGACGGCGGAGACTGTTTTCCTTGGCCAAACTAATAAGTAGAAGCCAAGCCAAAGTGGGAGAAAGCCATAAACAAATGACGCTAAAGTTAGCGACAAAAATGTATGGAATATGCTTATAGATTTTCTCAATTCCATGAAGCTAGCCTTGAAGTCATTATTAAAGCCATTAATTGCGAAAGACACCGCCGAAATGGAATGATAAGCTAACATTAGTTGGTTTAACAGCCATGAACCGCACTGCCATGGTGGAGTCGAGAAGCCAAAGCTCTTTCCAGGGGGAGTCCCAGTCCCAGTTCATCCTTCCTGCCTTCTGGCTTGCCTAGGAACTTGAGTTCTGTTTGTGTTTTTGCTTTGTCTTGCATGCTGACACATTTTTGCTTCATCGCTTTTTCCCCCACATGCGAGTCCTGTGTACGTGATACCGGAAATTACAAATGCAACAAGATGTGGCACAGAATCTGCTCCATTGCAATGCGACATTGATATCCCCCAAACAGTTTTTAGGATTTAAAACAAAGCAAAGTCCGTTTTTATTTGCTGCACAAATGTCTGTGTGAGTGTTGCCATCAAAAACATTGAACGGTTGAAGGCAAGTGAAAGGTTAGACGACGCTTGAGGGCAATACCTCGAAGCCATCAAGGTACTTGGCCAAGGGAATGGCCAGGGCAAAGAGTCCATAGCTCTTGATGAAGGTCCAGCAGAAGCGATCGTTGTAGAGGATCGCCAGGAAAGCCATGGCGGTTCTCATCAAACGCAGAGGGCGCTTCCTTGGCTTCACCATAATGCCAGAAAAACTAAGGATGCACGGGGGGGGCTTTTAGGCTATGAGAGTTGATGAGCGATGTTGCCACTTACCTGGTTAGTTGAATCGAAGGAGAACTGGAAAACAAAATTGATTTGTCTGAAATTTTTTCTGAAAATTACAATTTTGTTAATGCTCGTCAGGTCTGATTTAGTTAGAAACCAGCCCCAAACTGATTTGTGTGAGGCAATGGCAGACGGAGAACGTTTTTGCCAGGCCTGCTAGTTGCTGGTTTTTAATACAAGTTGTTCTGTTTCAAATTTTTATAAGAAATCAGTAGATATGCCTGATATTCAAGGCACACTGGGCTTTGTGTGACTCTAAATTTCAAGTCAGGCCACTGTAAGTCAGTATTCCCTGGCTTAAACCTTAAAAATTTAAGGGAGTTGGAACTAAACCTTCCATTTTGATTTGGCAACTTTGTAATTTTGTAATTTTGTAATTTTGTAACTTTGTAATTCCCCTTCTTGTATAATCTATAAACAAAGACTGACACGCGGCGGGTGCTGGCTTAATTTAATTATTCTCAAACACAAATGTTGTGGCCACTCACCCATTTCCGGGCCCTGCGCTCTCTCGACTCTGTTTGCTTGGCCAAAAAATAGTTGGGCTAAAATTTTCGCTTACGCCGCAAAGTATGCAACATGTTTGCCATGTGTTGGGCGGTCGGGAAAAATGGGTCTCTTTTTCCAGCGGGTGGTAGTTGGGTGGTGCAAGTTGGGAGGTGCGAGTGCTGTCCAGGTCGTTGGCAGCCATTAGCACAAATGTCGTCTGTCCAAAAAAGGGCGAGGGCCCGGGGCGAGGGGCTGGTAACTGCATCAACAACTTTTTAACCAACTTGCCAGCCCAGACTAACAAGACCGCAGAAGGGGGCGGGCTAAAAGGGGGGTGTGGCGGCAAACTAACTAACTCGATGCTCTCGCCTGCCACTTGTAATGTAGCGTTATTGTTGCAACAACAACGTGGCTGCGGGGCGGGGGGAGGCTGCTTTGTTCGCGAAAAAGCTACGTTTTTACTTTATATATAAAGTATATATATATTTATTTCTTTTTTTTTTGTGTAAGTTCAACTTCAGCTGCAGAGATTTTTCGGTCAGCGTTAATGCAGCGAAGTTAACCCTCTAAAACCACCCCCCCCCCCTGGCAGAGCCACAGACCCGCAGAACGGTTTATGGCCAAAGTGTGGACACACTGAGAGAAAGCTCTTAAATATTTAGAGTACAAATATTTGTAGCTTAAATTTAGAGGAGTACTGTGAACGTCAATAAAACTCCGGTGCGTACATAGCTTAATATTATTCGTTTCCTTTATTCGAACTCTCCAAGAACTCGTAACCGAATGCAACGTTTTGCTTATTTTCTACTTTTCTTTTCTGCTGCTCACTCATATGTGTGTATGCGTGTGAGCTGGGTATACATTTTTATCTCTTAAAGCTATAGCTTATGAGTAAGAGCGAGATGACAATGTTGTTCTTATACTAACGGGGATTTGATCGTGCGCTTCTCTTTGCCACCATAGGCTTCATACCTCAATCGATGGTGTAATTATATAAGGTGAGGACAGGGCTCTCTCGTAGGTTAACCGATATTTGCTTGTGTTAGTGTTTCACTTGAGAGCGAATGAATCTTAGGGTAACAAGAGTGCTATATGAGAGTGGCCATACCTTGTATTCTACCATGCCTCCATCAAAGCTAATACATGATACATTCATGGTACTGTGGGCCTTATGAGTATCTATCCTACTACAGTACTTATTTTTATCCACAATTATTTAGCTGGAGGTTAACAACCTCTTGTCTTCGCATTCTTCTTTTTCTCCCAGTGCAAGCTGGCGGTCAGTTGCTTTGTTGTCTGCTCATCTGTGTCCGTGTCTGCCAAGTTTGGGCTGCCTCTCAGCCCCTTTACCCCTCGCACTAAATAGTTGAGAACTTTTTTGTGTGTGTAGTATATATATATACTATATAGGAGTCCCGCCGGATCCTTGGAAGCGAACCCTTGGACACTTTAAATTGCACACAAATTGGCAGAAATTGTGGCTGCCACGGTTCCATTTTTGGCTGTTGCCTTTGACAAGTTTTTTACAACTATCCCAATGCAGTTGAAATAAAAATTGGGAAAGCATAAGAAAAACCGGGGGGCAAACAAAGACGCATTTTAATAAAACTAAGACAATAACCGGTCTGTGTCTCTCCTTTACATTTCTTTATTTTACTTTCTCGTGAAACCCCATTTTGTTTCTGTGGTTGGATGTTGTCTCTGGCCAGCCACAAAATAAGTGGCAATTGAGCATTTGATTGCAGCTGCAGTTGGTCTGCCAGTTCTGGCACCCCAAAAGGTTGTGGCAAAGTGTGCAATAGTTACATCTGCATAATTGCTGAACGAATTGTAATTTGCTGTGCCAGCTCTTAACAATTAATCATACAATGGCAATCAATTTATGTGTGCTGTTGTTGCTGTGTTGTTTTGAGCCAATTAAATAAATGTAATTTCAATTTGCTTTGACAGCAACAAGCAGCGAGATTGGCCCTTAAATAGAGCCTATTTTTTTTTTTTGCAAATCCAATTAAATATTGTGGGTTTTGCGGCATCAAATAGATACCTTTTTTTTTTTTTGGGCGGGGTTAAGCGGAAAATATATTTCCACTTGGACCGAAATTAATTGATTTACAATCTCGAGCTTATGGCTTGGGAAACACACCTCTTAAATACCAGATGTATTTTACCATCGCTGGTAATTTCTGGGTCATTTGCCGAGCCACGTTCCCGGGACAATAAAGGCAAGCCGTTGCCCCATGCCCCACGCCCCGGCGCTGACCCCTCTTCTTCTGGGCGGCCCACATTCGCCGGCGGGCTGCATGAATTACGAGGTTAATTAGAAGTTTGACACGAGGCATGGGGCACTTACAATATGTACATGGAATAAATACTATATGTATGTGTGTGTGTGTGAGTGTGTATATGTATATGTGTACACACACACACTGAGGGGAGTTTGCTGGTCCAGCAGGAGCAGCAGCAGCAGGACTGGAGCCAGGTCCTGGACCCGAAACAGGAGCAGCTGTCGTTGCAGTTCGAGGCACGTACGAGGCACACACGCTGCCACACACACACACACACTGGCAGGACCTGCATAAATAATGCAAAAGTGTGAAAAGACACACACACAGAGAGACAGGGAAGCATTTGCTTAGCTTTTTGCATGCAGCCATTTTCAATATCAGCCTAGCGACTGGAAAATGGCAGGGAGAAGGAGAAAGAGGGGAAAAGGGACAGAAGAACCGAGGACTCTGTGCCACATCACCCTGCCACGCCCATTTGGCCAGCTTGCACTTGTTTATCATTTATTACTGCAGTTGGAAAATCTGTTTCAGCTCCTTCCACATTTCACATTGTTTGTCTTTTGTACATTGCCCCCGCTCTTCCTCCGCCTCTCTATGTTTTCCTAGCAGTTTTCCTTTTTTTTATTTATATATTTTCACTGTAGATTTTCCATTTGCTGCCAACACTTTTGCTGGCTGCTGTTAAAATGTTAAATTGAAAGTGGCAAAAGGTATTTTCACGATAAAAATAGTAAATGTCATCAGTGGCAACGAAATTGTATTTATAAATGTTATTTATCTGGCTACACTTGCCCATTTCTCTGTTTACCATGTCCACAGATGAGGGCCTTTTGAGCAAATATTTTGTATGTTTTTGGTTTTTGGCTTGGGCGTTGGAATGCATTTTTGGCAAATTCTGAAATGGAAATTGAACTTTTAAAGTCTCTTTATTTGCAAGCACCTCTTGAAATATTTTTTATAAATTTATTAATTTCAATTGAATTTAAGAGGAGAGAATTGCTGGATTACAAAATATAGTAAATATCCTTGTTATATAAAAACATTTCTGCATTCAAAGCTCGATTTCTAATTTTTTTAAAATTTTTAACAATTTTTCCATGTAAACCCATACTTTTTTGTGGAAAAAATGGGTACAATAAACACAAGTTTCAAACTTGTTGCACAATATAAATAGTAAATTAGTAAATAAATAGCATAAATATTGGCTTGGGTAAAGGTTTTGAAGATTTCAAACAAATATATCAAAAATCGTGCTTGTAAAATATCATTTCTGAGAGAAGACAAGTGAAGATGGCTGCTGGCATCGCTTAAATTATTTAATAATTTCCAGAAACCTTAAGTGTATATTCCCATATACTATCATCATTTTTACATAACTAAAGCAAGTTCCTTTGTTCGTTTATGCATTTCCCTGCCACTTTCAGGCCACACAACATGGCAGGAAACATTTTTAATGAGACTTTCAAAACTTAAAGTGAAGGCAACCAGAAGTTATTCTATAATTTAATAAATTTATAAATTTATTTATGTATAGACTTACTGTGTGCACGTGCGTGTGCTGGTGCATTCGCAGCAATTTAATTTCATAACCAAAAGTGGAGGCACACAGATGAGGCAGGCACACACACACTCACACCCAGACAATGAGTGGTGTGCCGTGTGCTGTGAGTGTCTGTACACCTCGCTCCTTGTTCGGCTGATAAAGTTCATTTACCTTTCAGCGTTTATCTAAATGTCGTCTCTCTCTGTCTCTCTGTCTCCCCCAGTCGCGCCGTCTCCCTCTTGCAGTGGCAAAAGTGTAATTGTCTATCTTATGCTTTACATTTGCACACAGATACACATCTGCACTGCAATTAAATCGGGCAGAGAAATGGCCATTCTAAAGTTATTAGTTTACATAATTAATGCAGAATTGTGAGAAGATATACATTGATTTTTTATATATATTTTAAATTGAGTTTTGGTTATTAAATATCCTTATAATATTGTATCAATTATAATTCTATGAATAATTTTATGTGTTTAACACAGGAAATAATTGAATAAATAATTCAAAGTGCAATAAATTAATTACCTTTGCATTTATTCAAACATTTTTGCTGAGTTTCGATCTGTAGTACAATTTTTATTGAATGTAAACATTAGAAGTAAAATCAGTAGAGTAATTTCTTGACACTATCTATTTAAAATGAAACAAAAATATTATATTTTAAGGATATAAGTATGCGCATAAACTTTTTTATTTATTCCATTTATTTCAGTGTAAAACTGCCATCGCTAACTCTGTTTGTTTGTTTTGCCTTTGCCGCTGCTTGACTTGCGAATTACTCGTCTGGCAGACTGCCTGAATCCTTTTCTCTCTGTGTGCCCCCAGCTGTGTGTGTGTGTGTGTGTGCACTTGAGTGTGTGCTTGAGTGTGTGACATTAGTGCAGCGGGTCATGCCATCGTCTTCCTCGTGTTCGGCTTCTGCAGCTGCCATTTGCGCGCAATTTGAACTTGGTTTTATGGGAAAACCGAAGCCAAAGTCAAAACAAAGTGGCAACAAAAAAAAAAAAACACAAAGCAAAAAATAACACAAAAAAAAGTACTCAAAACTTATATGGTTAAAGTTTTAATTTTAGATTTCCATTCCCTAGTTGGCAACTTAATAGAGAAACACACAAATTTGGGAACATAGTTTCGAAAATGCAATACAAACTACTCTTTATTCTAGAATAATAATAATTACAAATGGCAAATTATTAAAATAAAAAAACTAACTTAGCACTTGTTTTGGTTTTTTTTACAAATGAAGCCTTTTTTCATTAGTTAATATTGTCTAATTAAATATTCTTTTAAATAATCTTTCTCTGTATTTTATAAATAATTAAAAACGCAGCAAAGTAAACCCCCATTCTGCAAAACCCCCCCAAAAAAGAGACTTTATAAGCCCCTTTCATAAATATTTGCCAAGCATCTCATGCAATTAACCCATTTGGAATTTAATTTCGATTTTGTTTCGCTTTCGATTCAATTTCCATTTTCAATTCGATGCAATTAGTTGAAGTTCCCTGCATAAAGCGAGCTCAATAAATTGAATTTAATTTCCCCGCCTGCAAAGGTATATGTACATTCACAAGCTGGCATTGTGCGGTTGCTGCTGTTAACATTTATTGCATTTTTTTATGCCTTCACGCTGTTAAATGAAATGTTTTATTTCCCATTTCACAACTGCCCGGCCTCACGACTGGTTTCGGGCGGCCATGGAAAACCCTCTTGGCATTCCATTTCAATTTTCACTTGAAAATGCACTTCGAATTCGCACACAAACACATCGCGAGCCGCTCGGAAATCAGAGAAATCAGAGAAGTGCGGCCAAACGCAATTACATGGTCCCTGCTGCTGCTGCTGCTGCTGCTGCTGCCACGGGTTAAGGGGCCTCAGTGGGTTAAGGGGGCGCTGGGGCCTGGTCCATATAAAGCATTGGCAAAACTTCATTACTAATTCCATTTCCAGCACAAAATCACCCACATATGCGCTTCCCTCCCGCAAATGCCAATGGAAATTGTACGCAATTTATTTTTTAAATTTCATTTCGAGGATGTGGGGATGGCAGGACCTCGTCCTTGTGGCGGGGCTAGCGTTCAATTTGAGATAATCAAAGCGAAAATTGCAAAACCAGACCACGAAGGAGGCAACACAATTAGGGGTTCGAGATGCCAGCCACGAAATTCGGGGGAAATAATCAATGTGAATGTGTGAGAAATCGATAGATAAATACTTGAAATGCAAATTGAAATGTTAAAAATGTATGCTATATTTATTTATCTAATAAATAACTAATATAGTTATTTTCATGGCAGCTGATGGAACTTTTCCTCCTGTTATTTAGGCAAAACTCGTATTTCCCAACGTCATTTTCATCCCTAAATTCAAGTGGAAAATGCATCACGAATTTATTCATCAATTTGTATTCCCATTCCGCTGTTCAATCAATTGTTGCTGGGGTTTTTCTATTTCTCTGGCTACCCAACGCTCCGGCTTTATCTCCTCGCCACCCCCTTGGCCCCTTGGCTTTCCCTCGGTTTTCCATGGCTTTTCCTTTTGCTGCTCACGATTTGGTGCACCCAATCGACCCATAAACCCAGTTATTTACTTAGAAGGGCCTTTTAACATTTTCTTCTTTTTCTTTTTCTGTTTTTCTGTGTTTTTTTTCCCCCCCTCTGCTCTTCTTCAGTTTTTGCAACGTTTTAATGGCAAGTCGGCTTCGCAGTTGCAGTCGCAGTTGCAGTTGCAGTTGCAGTCAGCGTCGCTGCAGTCGGCTTTTTGCATTAAATCAACGCGCGACCACCGCCAACAATAATCAACAAAACAGAGCGCACCGAGGAAACTTTGGCCGCAATAAAAGCCGCCACAACTCACCGTTCGGCGCCCCTCTTACCAATCCGATTTTTGCTACACTGAAAAGAATGCTAAAAAAAACGGGTTAATACTGAGATATGAGGGAGAAAACTGAAGTAACTTCAGGCCTACAGAGGTTTTCCTAAGGCAACAGTGGTACCCCCGTGCGTATACGTAATATTACACATTCTTTGTTCAATGAGAAGAGCAAAGGAGATTCTTGAGTGATATATTGGTTATATATTTTCTGGGAAATTTCACCCCAATTTTCCTGTCTGTATCCACCCATTTTCCCCCATTTTTCCTCCCCTTTTTCACCCTCTTTCCACCCTGTTCCCCTTTTTTTTCCCCCTTTTTTGGGGTGCCTTGCAACCAATTTCAATTGCAATTCGAACTCCAATACGAGAATTCGTATCAATTTGTTGGTCACCCAACATCCATCGCCCTTTTTGGGGAACCAACCGCAATGTAGGCGATATTTGGGCTGCAGGTGGCTTGGGTGGCGGGTGGCATCAGTGGGCGGTGGCTCGGCGCTGCCAAGAATTGATTCGCGCCGCATGCAAATAAGGTCAACGTGCGCGCTGGCTGGCTGGCTGGCTGGCCAAAAGCCGCCAGTCAGTCCAAGGAGCGGCTGAGGCGAAAGCGCCTGAGCCGGCGGCCCATTTAGAAGCTGCACTGGCCAAAAATTCGAGTGCAAAGCAGAAAGAACTCATTGAAGGGTAAATAGGAAGAGCTTTAATCATTGATTGGAAAGTGTTTCGTCTAGAAATTAATTGTCATATATCAAATATCAAATATTTAACCAAGCACCATGAACTAACATTAATTTATAAAGTCATCTCGAAGTGTGGCGGAAAACGTAACCGAAAATGCTGTTAAATAAATAACTTGGGGTTTTCCATCTGGATTTTCCGCAGTACAGTTAGGCCGGAAGGTATGCAACACTGTGCCAACCGCATGACTGAATGACGGCGAATGGAGAGAGGCAAAAGGCGGCGGGCGGCAGGAGGAAGGCGGAAAGCGGAAGGCGGAAAAGCGGGCGGAAGGGGGAGAGGAGAGCAAAAGGGGGGAGGCACGGCGGTCGGTGTCGGTTGCCTTGTCTGTGGCGCTTGTTTGCCACGTTGCCATTTGGCACATTTCGAATGAGCGAACGAACGAATGAGCGTGGGACAGAACAAGATGATGAACCGGCGGAAGGGGCTGTAGGGAGTGGCAAAAATAAAGGGGGAAAACCCAGGGGGGAAAACCCAGGGGGAAATGCACCACCACCCACTGGTATAGGAAGGGGCCGACTTGCAGTTTCTCTTTGGTCTTTGCCGTTGTTGTGCAATTGCAAACATTTAGCATGGCGACCTAAAACAGTTGGCACACAAACGAACATGCCAGCGCCAGCGGGGAAGTGGATTGCCAAAAGGGGGGAACAAAAAACAAAAAAAAACCATAAAAAACTAGACGTAGAGCAACCCCGATTGAAAAGACAACTTCCGGTGGACAATTATAAGCCTTAAAGCACAGGAATCGCACTCGAAATAAAGTCACCCCAAAATGAATCATACATTTTTCCATTTCAATGCTCCTTGATTCAAATTAAGCTCACCTGCTGGCCTTTCAATTAAAGCTGTGGAACCATTTATAAATTGCCCAAACATCTAGAGCCATTCGCAAACTCCGTGTGAATTGAATGAGTAAATGGACTGTGGAGAAGACGGTCTTCATTTAACCTCTTTTCATATATATGTATGTATATTTCGCTACGGCCTCACAAATCAACAAATTCGAGATTTAAATTCAGTTTACCTTCCTCTAAGGCCGCAATGCCTGCTAATGGCTTGCATTTTCATTCATAGAAAATCTCATAATGGATCGTGTAAGCGGGACAGCGCACGAGGCAGCCGAAAATGCATTCTAATGAAAAGCGTTTAAGACAAAATCAACAACGGAATTGGCCGAAAAATGCAAACAAGTCGGGAGAGTGCGGCAAGTGTAGAGGGTGCAGGGGGTTTAAAAGGTGTAGAAGGTGCAGAAGGTGTAGCAGGTGAGCGATGTTTTGTTAGCGGATTGATGCCTTTTTTTTTGGGGTCCGGGAATAGTGATTTTTGGGAAATGTGTTTTGGGTGTGTTGTAGAGAAGCTTTTGGCATTGTTTTTGTTTCTGCTACAGCGAATGTGGTTTTGGTTTTGGTTCTAAATTCCAAAGCCTGCCAAAATGTCAGATTCTCTTTTGTACACATTTGCAAATATTAAAATTGCACTGTATTCCGGCTGGATTAGTGCAGGTTTAATAATATAATTTCAATTTCAATTGGAAAATATTTCCACAAACTTTTTTCCTGTCCAAATGTTATACGAATCTCTTGGTTTTCTTTTACCAAAAAAATTCGTATCTAAGTTATATGGTTTATCTTGAGATAAATATTTTTATTTATATATTTTCACAAGCTGAATTGATATTATTAAATCAAGCCACAAATTACCCACAAATCTAGTTCGAAAAGTGATCATACCCTCCTCGACAACAAAAGGGTATTCCCTGCGTGGGATACCCAAAATAACTGCCAATATTCCACTCTCGATGAAATGGCTCAAAGTGCGCTCTATTTGGCAACAACAATGGGCGTTCGGGGGGAGCCGCCGACTGAAAAGTGCGCGGAAAATGGATGGCGGTGGCGGGATGGCTTGTTAAGCCCTGTAAATGGAGCACCCAGAGCAGCGAGTGGGAGCAGGGAGCAGGGAACGGGAACTCTCGCTTCGTTTCAATCAATTAAGCGCCAATAATTAATTCAATTGATTTCATTTCAACCAGGAATCGGCCAGCCGCCCCACAGTGCCGAAGCTCCGCCAAAAAGGCTCCACAATGTCGCGTTTTAATGGGTGGGTGGGAGGAGGGAGGAAAAGCCAGGAAATGGAAAGCCAGGCTGCTGTGTGTGTGAGGGGGGTGTGCGTGTGTCTAAGGCCATTTGAATCTCGAGCCCCATTAATTCATTTTAAAATTTATGGCTTACAAATTGGCGTCGCTCATTGAGCAGTTGGCAGTTGGAAGCTGATTTCGTAACAACGCCAAGAAACCGGCGCATGTACTATATATAAATAAATTATATAAATCCCCTCCCACACATGCCATATTATATAATATATATATATACATAAAATCGGGTGACTCGCGATAAGTTCAAGCTGCGAAACGTTAGCCTTCTCCCCAGACACCACTGCGTATGAGTAATAAAGTAATAACTTACCCTTAACGCATCCCCACTGTGCGTGCGTTTGTGTATTTATATAAATTATTGCAGATTTATTTTTGGGCCTCTGCGGTAATTTAATGGCTTCGACAGCTGCTGCTGCTGCTGCTGCTGCTGCGGGACAAGGGAGTAAAAAACGCCTCGTTGAAATGGCTTAAACTGGTTTAAGTTGGAATAAATTAAGATGGCCTAGAGCGATATTTATGAAATTATTCCGGAAAATATACCCTTTTGATTTGCTTAACTAAATCAAGAGAGCAAGACTCTAACCATTTGTCCTGCACACTTGTCAGCATTTAATATGAAATAATTTTTTATGGCCAACAACTTCATAAATTCTTTCTCTCTCTCTCTGCTGTCGTTGCAGGTAAATTCCCACAGAGAAGAACCCACTCCACTCCCAGGCGAGTTTTGTTGAATGTAAGCCAAAAATCCATTTACATAATAAGATCTCAGGCCAGCGAGCGGCAAAACAAAATCCAGCTTGCCGCTCCAGTGGCAGGAAGTGGGGGAAAAAGAGCAACTTGGACACTGAATTCGCTACGACTAATGCCACATAAGTCATGCATATGTGACTCATCTCCCCCCTCTCTCTCTCTCTCTCTCTCTCTTTCTCTATCCCTCTCTCTCTCTCTCTGCCTCTTTCTCTGCTTCCATCTTCCATCCCTTTCGCAGTGCGGAGTTTGGCAAGAAAATTAACAAAACATAAATCGTGCCAAGGCACTCGACATGATACAGAAAGACAGCACACTTGCAGGGCAGAGAGATGTGGCTCATATTTTGTGTAACCAATCTCAATTGGGGCTTAAAATCTTACCAAAAACTTACCACACACCGAGAGCCAACACAGCCACTAACTTTGTTATTGATGATTTTCTATTTATATTTAAAAATATATTAAAAGGGTCTTCTACTTACGAGGCCGAAATGTTGGCCTATTTTCAAAAATTAGTTGTGAGAAAACTGTATAAGATAATTAGATAATTTTTGTTGTATTACTTTTGTACATCTTTAAACTTTACACTATAGAAATTTTAAGTGTGTATAGCAAATCATTTGTTGTTTAATGGGGTCAAAGTGGGGTCATCAAAACTTTAGGGCTGACTTTTTTGGTATCATAACAACCCTTCAACTTGCCCGAAATGAGAAAAATTAATTTGATTTATTTTCAGTTTTACAATGGCTATGCTTCACCGAGTACTTTTTTTTTTTTTTAATTAAAAATTGTTTTTAATATGGTTTTTTCACCTGTTGGAGAGTGTAAAAATTAAAAAAACAAATTAAAAACAAAAATCGTACTCGGAGAAGCATAGAGAATCCTTTGATAAAGAAGTGGGCAAAAAATTGGTTCAATTCGATGATAGAAGTGATACCAGAAAGTTTAAGAAATGCTATTTTCGGGTAAACGCGTTTAAAGATAAGAAAAATTGTCGAAACTTATGGAGGCGGCTATCTTTCGGGCTTCGTTTACCCATGAAGGAATGCGAATTTTACAAAACCCCTTTTATGGCGTATTCTTGAGTTTCTCTATAATTTATTTTTAAAAGATTTGTAAGTAGAAAAAGACCCCCTTAAAAGAAAAGCAAGATTTGCATAAGTAAGCGAGGCCTGGAATATCTGGAAATATATAATACCCAATATCTGGGAATACTATATATTATATATCTAATATATATATATATATATACTGCATATTCACAACCAACTTCTGCCTGCTGGCTTCCATCCTTCATTCGAACCCTGGAAACTTCGACTCTCAGACGCAGCCATTACTCTTCGTAACCCAAAGCCCCCCCCCCCCCCCCGTCGCTTGCCACCCTCCCGTTTTGGCCACACACTTGAGTCCCCCTCCCCGTCTCAGCAGCACTTTAAAAAGAAGCGGCAGTGGGAAAAAATTCACACTATAAAATCATAAATTACGCCATTTAAGTGGGTCAAATGGAGGCATTTGTGCGGAAGACACCCCGCTAAGGGGTTTTTCCAGGGGGCTGCAGGACCAAGAGGATACAACGACTGTGGCGTTTTCCATGTTACTGGGTCACTGCAGGCACACACAAATTGCGGTGAGCGGGGGGAGTGGTGGTTGGTGAGGGGGCTCAATATAAATGAGCAATGTTAGGCCGCTCTCCTCTACCGCTCCCAGCTACCTCTGCCGCTCCACAGCTCCATAGGCTTCCCTTCGGCGGCCATGTTGTTGTTAAGTAAAAGAAGCCGCAATAAAACAAACGAAAAATGGAAAGCGGAATGCTACCAGCTGGGAAAATGGGAAAATGGGAAATGGAAAATGGTAAATGGAAAACCGAACGCGGACACTGACGACGTCATCGTCAATTGTTTGTTGTTGTCGTCGTCGTTCGTTGTTATTGTTACTGCCGCAGTGGCAATTATTGCAAAACAAGAAGGTTGATTGTCCCCAGCCCTCATTTCCCCATTTCCCCATTTTCCCCGCTCACCCCACCTGCTCTCCTGCTGCCTGCATCGACCTTGTCAGCATTTTTCGTCTTCTTCGTCTGCTGCAGTCACGTTGACAATTTTTCCAATTGCAGTTTTCCCTGCCAGCGGCAAAAACTTCGCCTTCAGTCGTAATCAGTTAACGACGGGGTGGTGAGAGGGGGGGAAATGGCTCGGAAAAGTGAAAAGCAAAAAGAAAATGAATAGTATATGCGATCAGCGAGCAACCAAAGAGACCTAATCAATAATGCCTTCAATGTTTGCCTGAGTTCTTAATACCCCGAATACCCTCACTTTTGGGTAAGAGACATTTCAAATCTATAAATTTATAGATTGACTTTAAATTAAATAAATTAATAACATTTATTAAATAAATAAATGCTCTCTCCCTGGTTTATTTTAAAGCAATAAACCCTTGCAGAAGCAAGATCATAAGTATGATCCAGCTTTAATTTTGTTTCCACAGTATTTAAGTCTTCAGCAGCTTGACTTCCATTCTCCAAATGCACACTTGGCTGCCGCAGTTGGAATTTCATTAGGCCCAGTCGCGGGGTTGGCTGAATCGGGCCAAAAGGCTGAAAGGCTAAAAGGAAGTCGTGCTGCGGCCCCCCCCTTGTCTCTGCCTCACTCTACCCTCGGCTGACACATGTCACACGGCTGACTAAAGGGAGTTGCGAGTGCCGAGGTTATGGGTTATGTGTCGCCGGATTTTGCATTATTTCTCCCAGTGATTTCCCCCCGCGCCGCAGCGCCCTTGACCCCAATTGATGGTAATTTCAGCTCACTTTTTTCCATCGCCTTGTTTCTTTTCCCCTTCTTTGATGAGCAGCCAGTGTGTTCCCTTTGGTGGAAGTCTGACAGGAGAGCCGAGACATGAATTTGCATGCCAAGGGGCCCCACATACTCAACTATATTGTATATATAGTAGGCAAATCAGGGATATCGATTTGCAGGCAAGAGTCTTGAGCAGGCAGCAGCAGGAGCCAAGGGACAGGCAGGTCCTGGCTAGCTTTAGATGGTAAATTAACTGAATAATGCTGGTATTTATTATTATTTTGTGATATTAACTCGCTGCTATTCTTGAGTTTTCTGATTGATATAAAGTCAGTACATCATTTTAAACACCTTCTAGGCGTTTAAACCCCCTAACAACGCCCTTTAAAGTTTAAACCCATTTAATATTTAGCTTAAACTTTTCTTCAAGTCCCAACTTAGTTTCTGGCTTTGTTTGGTATCCCTAAAAGTGCTTGGCAATTTGTTATTGTTCCCTTAAAGAGCCGCCATTATCCTTGAATTTATTTCCAGTTTTATTGAGTACTTTCTGCTGTGTCCATTGCTTTTTGAATCGTTTAATGTGGCTTAAATTTCGCATCGACCTATCTGCCATCTCCGTCTAACTATGCAAATGCAAATGATATATGCGCCCGTTGTGTGTGTGTGTGTGTGCCAGTGTGTTTGGCCATATATAAGACCGATATCTGGCTCACTAATCTCAGATACAAACAATATATTCAAAAAGCGACCTAGATCCTTGCTTAACGCCCAAAACAACAACAGCAAGGATGGCGATAACAATAATAACAATGCCAAGCGCGGGGGGCAACAAGGAAGCGGACTCCCAGAGCGAGAGAGACAGAACGATGTGTGGTTTTTCCAGCCCTTCTTTTCCAACTTGAAATATTTCAGAAATTACACTCGAAATGAAATGTGTGGCCAGCCATTGTTTGCTTCACTCTCCATTTTTGGCATTTTGTTTTCCCTTAAAGAGGGCAAAGGAGCAACAAAAAAAAAAAACAAGAAAAAAAGAAAGACCGGAAAATGTCAGTGCAAAGTGCAGACTGCAAAGTGAAGGGGGTCAAAAAAGGGCATGGCTCTAACAATGTGGCACACAATTTTTGGTTACCGAAATAGCAGGCTTTTAAGCCGAAAATAGAGAGAGGTTTAATAAGACTCACTCACAGCTGATAAGAGGAGAGGTCTTCCTTGGTTCTGGTGTAAATTTCCGCCAAGTACAGCTACATATTCAGCATTCAACATTCCCAGCCAATCGGGATAATGACTGCCATTCGGTTCCCCCCCCAAAGAAAAACAAACTCCATGGCTCCATAATAATCGCCCACTCGAAACCGCGATGGGTCTGAGTGAGAACATTAAATTAATTTAAGTGGCTCACTCGCTCACATCCCAAACAATTGTCAGTGCATTAATGCCAAGTGCCGAAACACCCAAGATGGCGGCGCTGGCAGACAGGATGCGGAAACGGAAACGGGCCAAGTCTCGACTGCCGGGGGTCCCCGTTTTTTTTCGGAGCTCGCAATTGCCTGCAATTGTAGTTAGTTTTTGGGGACGAAAAAAAGAAGGGAAAACAGAAGCATAAAATCAAATTACAAACTAATATTACTCACAGTGCGTTTACTTTTCCGTATCGTTAGTTTTCACTGTCAATTGACAAAAGAACAAAGATGAAATGGTATTTTTTGTTGTTTGTTGTTGTTGTTTGGGGCGGAGGCGCCACTATATGTTCGAGGGGTTGGAAACTGCAGCAGTGGCGGAAATATAAAGCAAGACAAAAGAAGCGAAAAGTACACAAAGGACAGAAAGGAGGAGGGAGAGCGGGGAAAATCGAGGAAAAGCAGCGACAAACATGAAGCGGCGGCCAGGGGATGTTTGCCAGGGCTGCGGAAGGGGCATCAAACAATGCCAGAAATAATGTAACGAAAAATGTGTCGACGTCATCGATACGCAAAAATGACGTAGAAACCCCGAGAAACAACAAACAGCAAAGCTCTGTGGGGAGGGAATAAAAAAAAGGGAGGTGATGGTCGTACTTGTATATAAATTTGTATACTTGTATATAAAATATAATAAATAAATAAATAATTTAATAAATACTTTGATTTGTTATTTAAAACGTAATGTACATTTTCTTAAATTCAATTCTTAATTAGCTACTAATTTCCAAAATGTACAGGGTATGCCAGTGATTGGCCGCATGGCTGGTTTTCCTTTGGGCTTGCATGTTCGTTTGTTGTTCCTTCACACACACACACACACACACAGAGTGGCAAATAGGTTTATATAGCCATGTGTACATTATGGAAACGGGGCCAGCAGGCATCAAAAAATCACGTATACGTCAGCGTGGCCAGCGGCCCGCGGCCCAAAATCGTTCCGGGGGGAAGCTTATCTGCTTTTCTGCTTTCCCTGTGTTGTGGTGATGTTGATGTTGGTGTTGCTATTGTTGTTCCTCTTCCATAATCGCGAGCGCCATAAAAAACGCATTGTTTATGCGACGTAATTGGACACCATCGAGGCAAGCAACCCCCAGAGTCCGCTGCCCAGAGCCCAGAGCCCAGGACCCAACCCAACCACCCCATTTGGCATTTGGTCATCATCGGATCTTTGGTGCTACCATTTTCAATGCCATTAAAAGCGGCCATTGAGCGCGTGTCCATACGAAAGAGGGAGAGTGCCACGCCCAGCCCCCCGAGACGAGCCAGTGGCTCCTCTCCACATCCACATCCACATCCACATCCATGTCCCTGTCCCCATCCCTGTCCTTGCCCCTTAACCCCGTGGGAGCTTTGCACGCTTGTTGTGCGCTAATCCTTCGCGTATTTTATGCTGTTCACTTGGCTTGGCAAATGTCCCAAAAACCCAAAAACCAACGCACACAAAAAACGTGAAACATCCCCGAGAGTCCGACAATTTCTAGCTTCTGACCTGAACAACAATAAACAACGGCAGGGAATAAAACTTTTGCTGGAGGACAACAAAGGCGGCAAAGGCAACAAATAAAGCGGCGAAATCAAAAATAAAGAGACACACTTTCGGTGCTTTTCAATTTCGTTGCGAATAAATTATGATATACACAAAATATAACTTTAAAAAAACTAAATACTAGCTCCCTTAAGCTGCGGTATAAATTAAACAATTTATTTAACTATTTAATAGCTTTTGTTGTATTATAATTTTAGTCCGAAGTTTTCAACGCAGTGAAGGAGACATTTCCGAACCTAGAAAGTATATATATTCTTGATCAGCATCAACAGCCGAGACGATCTAGCCGTGTCTGGGTAAAAAATACAAATTTTGAAAATTTTTCGAAATTTTTAAGGGGTTTAATGGTTAAAATTATAAAAATAAAATTAGTATGCAGTTTTATTAGACTTATTAAAAAATAACTCAGAACAGTTTTCCGAATTCAAATGAATATATTTTTAGCCTAGTTATTAAATTGTTAAGATTTAATTTTCCAATTTAATTTCCAATTTAATTTTATTAACTCAGGACAGTTTTCCAAATTCAAATTAATGTATTTTTAGCTCAGTTATTTTATTTTTAAGCTGTAATTTACCAACAATTAGTGATAAGTATTTAAATTTTAATACTCCCTTTGGGAAGCATAGAACAAATGGCAAGGAGTCATTTCCAACCCAATGAATCTGATTCTTGATCAACATTAACATTCATTTGATCAAATTGTATTTAATTACAATGCTGCAAAGGTAATGTTTTTCTTTCTTGTTTTTATATTAAGAAATAGCTGGATTTAAAGTAGAGGAAATTCAGGTTGTGTGTGAGAGCAGAGTGGAATTTTTGGGTGTACAAATATAAAATTTCAAGAAAGTTTTGCTGATTTATATTAGATAAATTTAAATACTTTTATATTCACGTATTTATAATTATATTTATTTAATATGATATTTAATTTTAACACATTTAATCAAATTTCTTGCTTTATTTCATATGACTTGTACAATTTTATTAGTTTACTTTAGGTTTCCTCTGCAAACAAAATCATTTGAATAGTTTTGATTTAAATTAATTGGGAAAAATGAGTTGTATTCTGTTTACCATGTCTCTTGGCCAGTTGAAGCCTTTATTTACTTGCTACTAATGAATAAATAATTAAAATCTTAAACTAATTAATATTAAACACTTTAACAATGCCTGTGCAATATCCCCGGGAATCCTTGCATTCAGCGTGCACTTTCGTAGCCTTCGGGAAACCCCTCTTTCAATAGCCATAATTCCCAGATTTTGGCACAATTATTCCCATTTTCCGCCCGGCTTAATGCTGCCGAAACGCACTGCACCACCGCTGGCCGGGTGGAGGAGCGCAGATCCATCCACAATTTCGGTTTCAGTTTCGGCTTATGTAAATAGCTTATCAGGCCGGTCCGCCGGAGAGAGATAGACAACTTGGCAAACAAGTTTTGAAGCGATTTTCGCTTTAGTTTATGTTGGCACATAATTTCTTCTTCCCCTCGCCTTTTCCTCTCTCTCTCTCTCTCTCTCGTTTCGCCCGGACTTTTCTGGCGCGCTCTGCTGTCTCCTTCTTCTTCTTTTTTTTTCCGTCTGTTTTTTGCATAATTTTTCGTTTTTGGCAAATATTTTGCCAGGCAGTCAAACTTTTGGCCACACACACACACACACGCACAGGACTCGTCGAAAATTTCAAATTAAAATTCTGCAAAGTTTGCCTTGTCCTCATGTGTGTTCCTGTGTGTGTGTGTGTGTATGTGTGTGTGTTTGGGCAAACACTGCGCATAATTTTGCTCAAATCTTTGACAAATATTTTCACATGCTAATTTCACGTGAGAGCGGCCCAAATACCAAAAAGGCACACGAAACTTTGTTTGCTCGAGTCCTTGGACCACCCACCGCACCACACCCACCACCCCACTCCCCCTTTGCTGAGCCGGGCAAATGGACCAAAGGATTTATTGTTGCATAATCAAATTCCTGGAGATAAAACAAGCCAAGAAAATTGTCAGCGTTCCTCAACTTTTAACGCAACGCAACGAGTCTCTGGGAACATTTTTGGTGGGATGGGGGCGGGGGCGGAGGCGTGGCCTGTGAACTATTCCCAAAGTTGGCAAGAAAATAGCTAAGATATTTGTCCTGCAAAATGGCCCACGAAAAAAGAGGCTAGAAAATTGAGCTCTAAACAAATGAAAACGATGCCGGAAATGGAAAATTTAAATGGACAATGGGCTAAGTGGAAAGAGGAAAATAGAAATAATTAATGCATTTAGCTTGAAGATAACTTAATGAGTTTATAAATGCCTAAAGAATTCTTGAGGTAAATCGAACAACTCGATTTATAAATATTTCTTGCGTTAAGTAATATTTCAAATGAGACATTATTCTTTCTCTTGCTTTTATATATATTTTCCTACTGTTAAATGAAAAATATATATTTCTGGGGGAAATGACTCAGTGGGTCTGGGATTTATTTCAATTCAAATCCGCCACGGAAAACCCTTTAAAGCTGCTTCTTCTGGCCAAATTCTCATTTCCCGTTGCGCGGCTGTAATTACAGCACGCACACACCTTGGGCTCTTGGGGTTTTCCACGGGTTTTTTTCCCACACCCACCGGAGGAGCTGAAGGAAGCACTGAAACTTGTCTATATTTCACTGGCTTCGACTGGCATTAAAACTGGGCCAGAAGCATTCCTTGAGCCCGGCAGCAAATTACACGAAACCAGGAGAAACCCCAACCACTCCCCCACGTAGTTAAAAAACTTTTCGTTTGCAATTTTTCTTTAGCTGGCAGAGCCATTATTTCTGGCATTTAACCCCCCGGAGCAGCACCCGCTGGGGGGGCTGTGCAAGTGTGCAACGTGCAACGTGCAGCGTCAACCGAAAAACTCTTTCAATTCCACAATTTAAATGCGGCTTCGTCTGGCTTTTTTCTCCTCTGCAGCAGCTTCCTTTAACAAAAAAAAAAAAGGGACCTAAAATGTGGCTAGAAAAAACATCTGTCAGGGTTAAAACCTCGCCTTGGGGGGGCTAAGCCCCGCCGCCGAGAGAAAGCTGACAAGTCTAAAGGAAGGAATTGGCCGGCAAACTTTTGGATTTGTGTCAGCAAAACGAGTCGTCCCCCCTTTGAATTTGTGTTTCATTTTTGCTTTCAAAAACACGACTTGTCGCAGAAGGCATCAATCAAAGGGCCAAGATGGATGTGTGTCCGCCAAGTGGGTTAACCCAGAGCCCACAGAGCCCACAGCCCCTCGTCCTTCATCCCTTTTAATTAGCCTCAAAAGAGGGAGATTGAGGGAGCGAAGGAGAAATCAAAAGCCCTGCCAAGTCATTCCCGATTTCCCAGGCAATTCTATTACCAATAATTGAAACTTAAGCATGCCATTAGCCTTTGCTTTAGTTGGCTCCCAGGACGCATAAACACACGCACATATTAATGGCCATCCCGGCAAAAAGTTAAGGCCCAGACAGACATTAGCATGTATTTTTATCATTTATATGCATGGCAGGCACATGAAAGTCATCTTTATTTTATATACCCAACAACTTGGCCCGGAGATGGGGAAAGTTATGCGGCGAAATAAAACCGGGAATGGCATTTGCCGGAATACCCTTCGTGGAATATTTCGATTTGGCCAGGAATTTGAATTCTTCGAGTGGCTAAACGATTGTGAGAACGGGGGGATGAGTTTGATATTTGCATGGGAAGGGAGCAGAAATTTAAGGATTCTGCCTATAAATTAATTATACAATTCTGGCAAGTTCCAAATGACAGGCAGGTTTCATTTATTCTTCACGGGGAAATGCATTATAAAGAAGTTAAGGAATGGGTAATATTTTTACAAGGTTATTATATTATTTTTTATATATTTTATAAATGCAGATAGATGGTTTAATATTTATTTACTTACCTTAAGGACTTGTAAGTTCTACTCTTGGTTTTAATGAGGACTGTAAAGCCACCTAAAGAAGGTGCTTAAACTTAGAAACGTGCCTCAAATATGATATGATTTCCAAGCCTTAGTAACCTCTAAACATTCCTTAATATTATATTATTATATTAGGTAAACTGTATCTAATTTTATTTTACCTAAAACCAAACTCTCGCTCGACTAACTAATGTACCCCGCCACAGTGAGAGTGTCCAAACTGCAGTTTATTGGGTGAGAGGAATGAGACGGAGTGACGGAGCCCGTGGAGTGGGGTTCCCCTCTCGGCAGTGAAGTGGAGTGGCCTCCTCGGAGTTACGACCGTTGCGACAATAAACCGCCGCCATCGTGACGTAATAGATTTTACGCTCCCCCATAAACATTCATAAAACATTCTTGACCGTAACTCACATAATCGTGTAATCTTGTTGCACGCCGGCTTTTGTGTTCCATTAAATAATTCATTTAATTTGATTTCAGTTTTGCCCACGTTATTTCTTTTTTTTTTTTATTTGCGCTGGCAAATCGATTAGGAATTCACATGTATGCCGGATATATGTATATATATATATACAATATATGGGTTGCCAGGGAGTCCAGTGGAGTCCAGTGGCTTTTATATCCGAATATACTATATCTGCCTTCGCCACTGCCATCGAAATTTATTTGCCAGCGCTTTTCGATGGAAATTCACTCTGGATGAGTCCAAGGGAAAATGCCATGGCATAAGTACACTGTAAAGTGTAAAGGTGAACAGAAAAAATAGTATTGTATTATAAATTATGGTATAATATTGGATTGGTGATGTAATACAGCAAGTGCCTAAAAGTCTTTGAAAAGCCCAAAGAGAGTTCACCTTCTTCTTACATTTCTCCCAGTGCATGGCACCTCCCCCCTCTCATATCTGTTTGCCCGCCTCCAAATGGCTATTTGGTTCTCGTTGGCTTTCCGCTCGGTTTGCGCTTTGTTGCCTTGAATAACTTAAAACTGATTTAGTTGTTTTTGGGGATATTTGCAATATTTTTATGGACTGACTCGATCTCTCTCCGCTGTAACTGAACTCTAATCGGTTATTAGAGCGTTCCATTTGCCTCGAATGTGTACATTTCTATATATCCATTCGATGGACTCCTCCTGCTGCTGACTGAAACTTGTTGGTTCATCGATTAAATCACTTAAATTGTGACCCATTCACCCCACACACTTGTTCCAGTTTTTCTGCTCGCTTTTTGTTGGCTCACTCACCTTGCTGAGTGGTTTTTTCGAGTAGTTTCTCGTCGATCTTGATTAGGGCAATTGACATTGAATTGATTAAGCCACCTCCTTGGCTGTCCTTTCACCTCACTTTGTGGCCGCGCCGCCCTCTTGATTCCTCGATTGTTAATTAAGTTTGTCATCGTTGCTCATCGTTTGCATATATGAAGGTCGTTTCTTAATTAGAAACAAAAAGAGGCAGCCAGAGGCAGCCCTCGTGTTTTCGTTAGCATATTTTTCTAGGTTTTCCCCCAGCATCCCCATGCAGCTTGATTTTGATTGAGGTGAACACTAGACGAGCATCAATCAATCAATGAAGAAAACTTGTCTCAAGGTAGAGGCTCCACCTTGATCTCGCTTGGGGCTTGGGGAAAATCTAGAGGAGGTCTAGATTTTGTGCCTCTGTGTCCAGTCAGCAGAAATTTTCTTTTGATGCCGCTGCAGAAAATGCGATGAGAGTGGTGGTAGGGTAGGGGAGGCCCAGGAACGTGTTTATCTAGTCGCAGGCTTGGCCTAATCAGCTGATGATGACGACGCTGAGCGTCCAACTAACCACCCAACCACCTAAACCCATTGTGTCCTGTCCTGTGCTTTGGTGTTGACTTAACCCTTTGGGTGGCACAAAACAGCCTTCGGTTTGGCGTCGCCCACGACCGACTGAGTGCCGAAATCCTTGCGGGACACTTTGACTAATTAGTGCGCCAGCGGAAAATGATCAATTTGCATTTCACAGACGCCAATTACTATGGCCTAAATAAACTTGGCCCTGTACGATGAACGCAATGTTGTGTATGGCGAAGCGGCAGGGACAAACAAGAGACCCCAAAAAGGGTTCTGAAGGACTACTCCTTCCTCCTTTTTTTTCCTTTGGCACACAACCCAAACAAATCGTAAATGGCGTGGGCTTGGGAATCAGGTGAGGTCGCACATTTGAAGAAATTGAATTTTCAATTTATGGTCTCTCCACTATCTCTGGCCGGCCCTTTTTTTCGGTTAACTGCTCGTGTAAGCTAAAAATTTTATCACTTGACAAAAACATAAATTTCTCGTTACCCTTTTGGCCCCACGTCCGGCCGGCCCCCAGTTCATGCGCTGAATTTTATGGCTTTGATGAGGTGAGTGGCGAGCCGGAGCCGGAGCCGGAGCCGGGTACTACTTCATATTCAAGTCCCGAAAGGCTAATAAAGCATAATTTAATGAAGCATATATGGCAGACGTTGGCCCAGGACTTCCGCTTTGTGTAAACAATAGTTTATAATTCGCACACACACACACACCAAACACACGTGACCTGCGGCAAAAGGCAATAAAAGTGGCCCGGCAAAAGGGTTAAAAACGCCGAGACTGAAATGAACAGAGAAGGGGTTCAAGCCGGGCCATTCACCGATGGCGGGGAAATACCCTTATGGAGTACACATAAAGTACACAAAATTGAAAACTAATTAAGGACTCAGGACACAGGAGTGGCAGAGACAGACAACTTTAAGATCTGCATGCCTGTCATCACTTTTAATCTAGCATCATTTCTTTAAATGCAATCATTTCATTTTGTTTATGATTTTATATTTGTTTTTTTTTGGTTGATTGTTTAAAGTCCGCATAATACCCCATTGAAGGCAGTGTGTTCCCTGTTCCCCGTCTGCCTGGGATTCCCGGGTTTCCAGGGTTAAAGGTTTAAAGTGTCCGTCTGAAATATGTTCTCTGGCTGAGTGTGCATTTGTGTGTGTTTTGGCCGACTGTCGCTCGCTTGAGCACGCCTACGTGCCTAAATAACGGCGGGTGTCCGGGGGTTCGTAAGAGGGTACAGGTCGCCCAAGCGGGGGGGAAAGGTGAAAAAGGGTGGAAGGGTGGAAAAGCTGGGAGAGGGACAAGAAGGACAGCCTCCTGAATAGGCCGCAAAAGGTCGTGATAAGGCCAGCAGCAGCAGCAGCAGCAGCGGCAGCAGTCAGGTGAATGAAATGAGGGCCCCGAGATGAGTGCCACAATTGAAAAGCCTCCGAAGAGCGAGGAGCTAAGAGCAGGGCCAGAGCCTGGCTAAATCCTGGGAAAAACGCAGGCAAAATACAGCAAAAAAAAAAGGGAGAGAGGAGAAGGGTAACTGACCGACCACTTTGCATTAAGTATGATTGCACTTGGTCGAGATCTGGCAATTATAGATATGCAATGTGAATGTGCCTGCCACATGCTAATTACGGTGATGGGGCTTAGGACGAAGGACGATGGGGGAGCAGCAGTTTTGCGCAAGTCCAAAAGCAATTAAAGCCAAAGGAAAAGGAATTTTTAAGTTTTATTTTCACTCTTATTTAAGATCATAGCTCCCACTGATTATAGCCTTAACTTTGCTGGAAATTTTAGGTCCTACACTTATTTAAAGTCCCCCTAAAGGGCACCCAGGTTGAATTTCTCCCCAACACATTTCGCTGTCATCATGATCCCACTGCCCTCCTTTCTCTGCTGCGACATTCGCTAACCCAATCTGTCCGATGTCACCTGCCGCACCTGTCCGCTGACCTCTCTCGACAAACGAACGCAAAAAAAAAACAACCAGAAATATAAAAAAGAAAACAAAAGCTAAAAAGTAAAAAAAGGTAAAAATCCACTCAGCCCCCAATCGTTTTTTCTTGCGGCATTTAATTTGGCCACACACACGGAGGCGGGGCAGAGGTCCGATCAAACGTGGTCATAAAAAGCAGAAGGGAAAAAGTGCCCGAAAAAAAAGGGGGAACCCCAAAAGGGGCACAACCACACACAAACACACACACACACCCTCGTACAAGCCGCAAAACGAGCAGTGACACAATATGCTAAAGCCATCCCCTTTTGCCCATCTTGTGCCATTCCAGTGACCAGTCTGCCCTTTACATTTTAAATTTTATTATTTTTTATCGCTGCGCACATTTTTTGACACTCTCTCTCTGAAGTGGGACACACCGACTTGAGGAAGCTTAGGTCATGGAGGACAGGGCTCTCTCGTAGGGTAACCGATATTTGCTTGTGTTAGTGTTTCAATTGAGAGCGACTGAAGCTTAGGGTAACAACGAGAGAGTGCTATAGGAGAGTGGCCTCACCTTTAATTTCATTTCAAGTTCATTTAGCAGTTTTAACTTTATTAATTTATTTCAAAGTTGATAGCTTTACATTAATTACAAAATTCTCACTACAAAATGCCTTTGAAACATCAAGAAAATATCTCTTGATTCTACCCATTTCCCCTGCAAATAGAGAGCATCCTTTAAGTCCTGTTTTCGGTCTTATTTCCCCCCGCCTAACCCGTTTGCCTGGCTGCCGCTGGAAAACAGCAAAATATGCTTTTTCAGCCAACACCTTTTGGTGACGTGAAACCCCCCGAAAATTCAACCCCTTTACGCAGGTTTATTGCCGCCTTTTGTCTTTGGGTCCTTCTTCGGTTATGTCCTTTAGTTTCACTTTCTTTCTCTCTCAACTCCGCTCTGTTTTACCTTCCTTTCTTTTTATTTGGTTTCTTCATCGGACGACACCTTCTCGACTTTCTGGCCACATTGTGTTGATTTTTGCCAGGAGATTCCTCTCTCGCCCTCTGTTTGAGTTTCTCACGTGGCGTTGACAGGTAACTCAGATTACCTGAGAAAGTTAAACAACTCGAATAAATTCATGCATGAGTGTGCGCAGCGGGGGAGGGTGAAATATTTACCTGATTTTCCACGGGACAGATGCCTTGATCAACAGTTTTTTGGAAGCAAATTGAAAGGGAACTTGCTCGTTGGGGTGATTAAAAGAAGGAGTGTCGAAGGAAGGGTTTCCAATTAACTAGGTTTTCAATTAACTGAGTTTTCAATTAACTAGGGAAATGTGTGTACAAAATGCATTGAAGATACTTGTGTATTGTACTCAAAATGCTATGAAAACTATATGAATTATACTTTCAAAACAGCTAGGGTCTTTTGGCCTTTTAATAGTTAGTAGTTTACCTTTAAATCATTGTTAAACCCGTCTATAAATATATGCAAATTGTTAATATGCTGCATTTCTTGTATTTTGTGTTTAATAACCCGCAAAAGCCTTAAACTTTTGCCACAGAGAGAGGATGCCCAAGCCTGTGATTGCAATTTTATTTAAGAAAATTTATATGGAAAATTGCAGCAAAAAAGGCAGGGCACCGACATCCCATCTGTTTTGCATATTGAATCAATAATAGATTTCAGTCGAGGATGCAACGGGATGATGACCAGCCTCTGGCCGCTCCTTCGCTCGTCCTGTGGCCTCCTCTCTGTCCTCCTTTTTAAGGGATAATCGATGCTTAAAGTCGAGACGCACTCAAAGAAAAAGAAAGAAAAGCGCGCGGGAAAATCGAGGAATGAGGAGGGGGGTGGGAAAACCTAACGACAGCTTAATCCTTTTAAAACTGAGACCACATAAAAGCAGCAGAGACAACAACAGCGGCAAAAAGAGAAATAAACCGCAAAGCAGCAGTAGCAGCAGCAGCAGCAAAAAAAGGAGAAAGAAAAGCGAGAAAAGCAAAAAGAAAATGCAGAGAAAAGCGAAGAAATCGACGACGATGGATGATGGGGCGATGAGAACAATAAGGTGCTCGAGAGGACACCCACGGATTGGGCGGCGTCCCAAGGCAAAGAGTTGAAGCGGCAGCGTGACAAAATAAAGACAAACCCACGACAAAGGCTGGGGTGTAATAACTATAAAAATAAACCGAGGCTCGAGGAGGGAAGTGGGGGGAAGAATAGGCAAAAAACGAAACGGGAAAAGCCGGGAAAAACAGCCCCAAGCCGAGGAGGAGCAAGTCGAGAAAGGGGATTAGGTATACTGGAAAACAGAGGCGAAAAACAGGGTCTATATCTCAGCGTACGCTTTGAATAATACTCTCCCTCTCTCCCTCTCTCTCTCTCTCTGTGGATATATATCTAATATATATCCATTTGTCACCGCATTTGTTTAGCTTTCCCCCTGACTTTCCCCGGTAAACAAATCTCTTCTTTACCTTTGAGTTTTTCGCGAATTTAGAATTTGTTTTATGACACCGAAATTGAGCTACCAAGCTGCCATAAAATGTGAAAGGGAATTCACTTCTATATATAAATGAATTAAAAAATTAATATAAAAAGATTTTAAACATATATTCCTCCAAGGAAATACCTTTTAATTGAATTACGCTAAAGTTCAGAGACACCCAGCAGCATGTGATGGTTGACCTAATTCCCTGGGTTTCCACTTATATTGATTTGCCTTTGTCTTAAATTGAATTCAAAAGACCCCAAGAACTTACCACTGGCCACTCCTTGCTGCTAAGTTATTTGTTTTCCCGGCAACCATTAAATATTGAGCAACACTTAAAGTTCAGCTCCCTGCCCCGATTTTCCGAGTTCCTTCCCAGTTCCTGGGCCATAAAGCGTAGCAAATTTGTTGCTCTTAAGATGCTCATAATCGGTTTTGGCCAGGATGCGCCGCAAACACACACACACACAGCCGAGCGCTTTATGGGCTTAAAGCTGTTTTGGCCAAAAATTGCACCTAAATTGATTATTATACTGGGCAAGCTTGTGATGGGGGGGAAACTTTGTAAATTTCAACACGTACACAAATCCCATAACAAAGCCTTTTAATGGCTGCCAAGGAAAAACTAACAAACCACATTAGCGATTGGATTGGGGTTCGGGCTTCGGGCTTCGGGGAACTTTAACTAAAGTTGCCAGGCATATTTTGTTGTTCAGATTTGGCACGCACAACAGGAAGACATAACACACATCCTGCCGGCAGACAAATCTAATAATAAATCCAGGACACTTAACGCCTTGGCCGCAGCAGCCATGACCCACAAACTAGCTGAGGGATTGCCGGAATGTCCTGGTTGCTGGCGAAATTGGAGTTCGGCAAGTTTAGGGGGGGATGCAAATCGCCCAAAAGCCCAACGAAGCGTCAATGGGGCTCAAGAAGGGGTCAGGGGGGTTGGGTTTCCGCTGGTGTAGGAAGCGTAAGAAAATCGTAGGAAAATCGTAGGAAATCAGGGATAGTACCACAAAGCCATAGCACCCATTTTCATGGGGGATTTCTTCTTTAACCAAAAGCCAACACACACTTTTTCGGGCTTAGTTTCGGTTCGATTGACTGCGCATCGAGTTGTTAACACAATTTCAAGCCATTGGATTGGCATAAACTACAAAAAATACCAACATTTACGAGGCTTTATGATTGGAATTACTTAGTACATCAATTAAATTCAATTACAAATTACATTGTAACCCAATTAGAAGCAAGAGTAAGAGCATCTGCAAGTCCTGTAAGATCTGCAGAGTTCGTTGTCTCTGGACTTTCGGTAATTTAATTGAGCTTGCGGTCACAGCGCCGAGGAATCATGGCAAATTACTTGATTCTGATTTGATTTGTCCGGATAACAACTCGACCCACTTACCGGGGGATTTCGCCACCCATTTTGCGGGATTTTTCCCTCAGCAGCCAGAAGATGATTTTCTTTTGTTTCCAAGTGGCAACAACAAACACTTTCGGCCAGAAGTAGGAGGAGGCGAATCCTTTTTGCCATGGCAATGGATAAATGATTGGCCCGTCCCGCTGGATGATGGGATTGCGAATGGCGGCGGCAGTAGGCTTGTTGTTGGGCCTCGGCTCTGATTGCCCAAAACTAATTTGAATTTTATTGATTCGATTCGCGGTCCTTCACTGGATTTGCTACCCCACTTTTCGCCTTTGTCCTGGCTCCTGGCTCCTGGCTCCCTCTCCTAATCCCTGGCAAAAAGGATTGTGTCCCTCGAATGCTTTTGATCCGCAATTCCGGACTCTTCTTTTTAATATGGCAAATTGTCTTTTAATGTGATAAACGCATATGCTCATTGAAATCGCATTATCGATGCCTCACTGGTGGTGGAAACCCTTACGCGTTTATACCCCCATTTATATACATTTATACCCCAAAGTGGCTTAAGTCGATTTGACAAATTTTCGTTGACAAAATTGTGTCACTTTCGGCCTAGTTGTGTGTGTTGTGCCAAGGACTTAGGCTAGTTTCGGGAGGATTATCAGGTGTTTTGGCAGTGACATGGGGCTCCCGAATGCTGGAAAGTCACGGAAATTTTGAGGCCCAGCTTAACCCGTCGTAAACTTTTGGGGGAACCCCCCCCCCCCCCCCCCCCCCCCCCC
>VNJV01016697.1:0-27281 GCA_008042635.1 Drosophila nikananu
CAGAAAGTGTCTTCGTATCAATACTTAACTAATATTTGACGTGAAGCCAATAAATACATCGATGTTTCAACAATATATGTACATATTTTCGATAAATCGATAGTCTGTTTAATAGATCGGATTAATATAATCGAAATGGGAGCCAAAAAATAACAAAACTTGTTGAATATTATCGATATTATTAATATTTAAATGTAAATCGCAATATTTGTCTATTTTTTAAACTTTGATATTTTAAAGAATACGATATTTGTGTTAGTATGTCACTTGGGACTTTACCTGCCGACCAGGTAATAGTCTTTGATAAATACTAAGATTTAGCTAAATTGATTCAGCTGTTAATAATAAGCAAGTATAATTTAGTAATTAAAACAAACCTCTACAATGAATATATTACATTTGAATTCCATTTGGACTTGATTCCTGATCCCTTACGCTAAGGCAAACTATTATTTTAATATTACAAATGCGTCAATAAAATCAAGAATTTACTCCCAAGACTCTTTCACTGCCACTGACAGAAAACTTAATACAAATTTGACGGTTGACATAAAAAGTCAACGAAACGAAACAGAAACTTTCAGCTTGAAGACATTTTTGCAGCAATTCCACAGGCCACTTGGCATAGATATTCCGATACGAAGAAACAACAAAAAAAACCCCACACATGGAATGAAAATATTTGTTGTAAGCATTACAAGTGGTATTTTTAATATTTTAATTTCAGAGACCAGGCCACGCTTCGTGCCTTAATGGGGCAAGCTGGGATTGTGGGTTCCGTTGTTGACTTTTGACTCGAGTTGACGTTGCCAAGAGCCGGATATGCCACAAAATCGGAGCTTGGAAAGGGGGTGGCCTTCCCGAAAACATTAGTTTCAACAATCAGGAAACTTTTAGTCACAATGTCTCATAATTAATCGATAATAGTGTGCATTAATTACCAAGCTTTTGGTAATGCATTAAGGTGAGTAATTTTCGTTGAGGAAATATTTAATGTAATAAAACTCTTTAAACAGATCTTGCTACATTAACTTCAACTTGTAAACTTTAACTTTTTCCCCTTGCCTGCCTAAAAGTATGCCCAACAATGCGGAATCCAATGACTTACCTTGAGCAGGGTAAGAATCTTCTGGGAGAGGTCGTAGTCAAAGTTGGAATACTTGGACCCGCTCATGTCGTAGATGAAGACAAGACCGGCGCGTTGCGTCTCCGTGTCCTGAAGCGCACTGTCCAGCTGGTAGACAATGCCTTGCAACGTGGTCTTGTGCGAAACGCTCAGCGGACTGTGGCGACTGGCGGTGAACAGGGCGATGGCGGCGCCACTGGAAGTGCGAGCGGGCTGGAAAGCACATACAGATAGTTAATAATTTACTAAAGGGAATTAGTAGGAAACCCGCGATGGACTAACCAGGATCGTGAACTTGCTGGTCTTCAGCTCTGAGAGCAGTGGCTCCACATCGGGATTAATGGTGTCGAGCGCCTCCTTTTGGCGGATCTGCTCATGCTGCATGTACAAGGACACCGCTCGCTCCACATCAAACTTGCGGGCGTTCAGAAACTTGACGGCTGTCGTATGCGAGATGGGGCGGCGCTCGAGCGAGGCTCCTCCGCCACTGCCACCGCATCCTGCCGCCGATGAAGATTGCACCTGGAGCTGCGCCTGTTGTGGCGCGCCACCACCTGTTATCAAGTTGTGCGTACTGCTGGTGGTGGAGGAGCAGGCCGAAGCCGCTGGGGATGTATTCGTAGTGGTCGCTGTCGCTGTGGTTGCTGCGGGGCTGCAGTTTGCACCTAGGTCGTTGCAGAGATCAATGAATTGCTTCACAGCCTGCAAAAGTCAATTAAAAGAAGGAATTTAATGTGGGCATGTTGGAGCGATTCTAAGGAATTAAAAACTAGAAGGGTTTGATCATAACTAACTAAAATTATGGATCGTTCTGTATGCGTTCTGTGACTCTGAGCCACATCAAGTGGTTAACTGGTTTCCGTCCCGCCATTGCCCATTTACCACTTGATGCATGGCCATTGATAGTGGCTGGGTTGCAGCTGATCAATAAAGCCGCAGAGTTTATAGTCCGGCGGAACTAATTCAGACCAGGCTCAAGTAAACTTGAATGGTTTATGGATGATGCAAACGTTGCGTTCTCACGAACAAACTTCGTGATGTTGTGCAATTAATCATGGCGGCAGATCATATTTACTTCCCATGATCACATCACTATTGATATATGTACAATGCAATATTGAGACTGTTCAGCTCTTATCTCCCAACCCATTTTTCATATATGTATGTATGTACCTTTCTAGGGTATTATATTATATTTAACAAAATGTTTGGTTTCTCAGTGAAAAAGTGCAAGTTTCATTTGTTCTTCGGCGGGTTAATGGGTCATGTTAATCGACGCTGACTGACCCATTCCCATTCAAGGTTAATGTGCCATATGAGAGGCCTTAAAGTGTCGGATCAACGCAATTTAAGTATTATTACGCTCAATTATCGCGACGCGTCGTTATTATATGGTTCTGCTCTTCATAATTTCAGTTTGACTTCCTAAGCGGCTCTTTCGGCATATCCGTTCCAACACCACCACCAGGTACGAATTCCATTCAGCACACTCAGAGCTTTTAGAGCGCAATTCAAGCCATTCGCCAACTAATTAAAGAATCGAAACACACACACGGAACAGAAGTGAGCCAATTGGGGAACCCACCTGTTCGCTTCTTCGACGCCGCTGATACAGGATAACCATGGTCTCACTTTAAGTTTACTTTTCGTTACTCCTGGATCACGATCACTATATATCCGGATCACAGATATGCACGTGCAGTATTATCATATATCCTGCTTGCGGAAGTCAGGGCCCACCCTTCCCTTTATCGCGACCCGTTGCCACCGAGGTTTCTTGTCTACTGAAAATTGCAATCGCAACAGCGCTTCGCTTCGATCGGAAGGCGGCAGCGCTGTAGACGTCGACGTCGGCAGACACTGATATCAAAGGTACACTGGGAGAAACGTGAATGACAAGGCAATAAGAGAATGTTGTGGATGGCGGATTGGGATGGCAACTGAAGCCACCTTGGTTTTCCAAACCGCTCAACAATATGCATGTTTGCAAAGTGAATTTGTATAATATAAATTATAATGTATGATAAATATACAAAATAATATTTTATAAATTATAATATATACTCCAATATAAAATAAATTAAAATCCTGCCATAATAAAAATTTTTAAGTAAACCCCAGCTCCTAGCTCGTGAGCTTGTTCATTTCTATACATTTATAATGGTCATCGGTCAAGTCGATCTAGCCATGTCGGGTAAAAAACAAATTTTTCCAAAATTTGATCATTACAATGTTAAGAAGTTAAAGCAAGTTTGTTTATCTAATAAAAACCATTTCGAAAAAGCTTTACAAATTTAAATGAATACATTGTTGGCTTAGTTAAGATCGATTTTCATCAATCAAGTGCAAACTACAAGGGTATGTAAACTTCGGCTTCCCGAAGATAGCAGCCATTCTTGATTTAAATCTGAAAATAGGTTTATTACCTGTTAGTGTTCTCCTATTTTTATGTATTGCCAGGCAATACTTTTATAGAGTTTGATATTGAATGGAATATCGTAATTCAAGACATATCTTGACATCTTAAATTAATTTTAAACTAAAAGGTTATAACAGAGATAACTTTAATAATGATTTTAAAATGGAAACATGGACACTTTTTCGTTCAGTGCTCTTGTCGCTGTCAAAGCCGAAGCGCCGCGGCGGTTAACGAACTGCAGCAGTAGCGAACGATTCGGGCAGCGTTTCCTCGGAAGCAGAGAACCAGGCGGCGGCGGCATACCAACAATTTGAGTCACGCGGGAGTTGCCTCTGACACCATATGTCACCCTTCGCACAGTGGGACAGACCAACGATAACGATTGTGTTTGATAAGGCACCAAAAAAAAATTCTCTATAACTTTTCGATTAAATCGTATTCGTGAGAACTCGTGGCCATTATCTCGCCAAGTTCGAAGAACTTCCCATTCAGTGAACCAGAGTCTATAAATTAGGATGAATTTGGCACCCTATACAATGTGCCATAGGAAGAAAATGTAATAAAAATGGATATCACTTGGCTATTTTTTTAATACACACGCCTAAACCTTTAACCTCGTGTATATAATCGTTTTCCACGATATTAAAATGCTTTAAATTCTATAAAAATCTACATTTCCTATCAGATATGTAGCTGTCCAAAAAGCGATTCGTTTATATGAAAGCTAAGAAAAATCAGCAAAACATCGGTGTTTCCACACATAAAACATTTTATTTATCTTTTATGTTAGTTTATTTGGACCGATTTGAAATAATTATATTTCAACATGCAAGCTTAGCTTTCTTTCTTTTTTGTTTATGGCGGAACCTTGTTCCACTGTATGGATGCAGGGATTCCTCCGTAGCTGATTCGGATGATGCCAAGTCCAAATAGAAGGTGACCGATGCGATGCGTCATGTTATTTATGTACACGTTCGTTTACCTGGATCTTTCTACGAAGACATTTATCGTCCCGGAGTCTTAATGGCTCAACAAAAAAAAAAGCATCCAACGTCTTGTGACATAATAAATAACATGAAACAGAAAAAATAAAGATATAAAAATAAAAAATGACCCAAGAAACATAATCAAATAAAAGCTAAAAGTTTATTGATTGGCTCAAATCAATCCGAATATACCTAGAGTGCATACAAAGCTCAAAGAAAGCCAACCCCATCAAATGAAAATAAATTAAAAAATGTATATATATCTTAAAAAATTAGATAACTAGAACTGGAGATAAAATCTAAAAATCAACATTTTCGACATATCAATATAAATGTTCACAATCGATTATAAATCGATATAAAGTGTAATGAACAATAAAATTAAAAATCTATGGTGAATATTCATATATAATTTTAATTAATTCAAGCCTAAAAACCCTTTTTTAATATTAAAATTGATATATTTCCAGCTTTACTTACAACTCGAGACTTGCCCCAGGTTAAGGTTCGAAACTAGACTAATTATCTGAGAGAGACAGAAGAACAAGTATTGCAACTGTATTGTTAAATATTGAAATTCAGAAAACTATTTTAAATATTTAGTTTCTGTGGCCATAGTTTTACTCTAATAATCTCTGATATCGAGGGTTTATAAATCGCCATAGGAACCTATTTACGACTTTGTACAAAAACAAAACACAAAGAAAATGAGAAAAAATATCCGATCCTGCCAGGAGTCGAACCTGGAATCTTCTGATCCGTAGTCAGACGCGTTATCCATTGCGCCACAGGACCGATGAGCTACACGAAAGCAGATGCCCCAGGTAAGGCAGAGTACATATGTATATGTACACACATAGATACACGTGCGAGCGTGTTGGGAGCAAGCAGTCACACTTGTTGAGTGGAACTGGGTCTATGTTTGCATGTAGTTGTTGTTGTTAGCTGGCCTAGGCCAACAGGTCACCGAGTCTTGTCTAATTTTAGATACTCGCTAATGGCACCACGGGCGCTACTTTCACTTCTGCGGGGCGGAGGTAAGAGCGCGACTGGTATTCGTTGGCGGAGAGAGTCTCGAATGCTCTGCATGGTGACTAACTTCAGTGGAATTGATCAGATGATTGTGACGAATATATGGAGTGAGTATGGATTCACAAAGATGAATCTTTAACACGTAAAAACCTCAATCAATCAAATACGAAAATGTTTACATATGTACATTGTTTTTGATCAGCCTTGAGTGTCATGGGAAAAGAAAATATTTACGACTTGGTGAAATCTTAAGATTACTCGCAAGTGTTGCAGATTTTAAATATGCTTTTCCAATTAGCTAAGCTGGAGAGAGGGAGAGAGGAAATATGGTAGAAGGCGGAAGGTGGAGCGCACTCACTTCCGGTTTCGGTTCGGGTTCTGGTTGTGGTTACGGTTATGCTTGTGGTTGTGGTTGTGGATGTGGTTATTAACGTAAATCTCGTGGCCTCGACAGCCAGTAAATAGAGCAAACGAGCAAGACATCGCTGCTGCCGGTCTTATGCCTAACTGTTTGCATGCAAAGTAACAGCGACAGACATGGCAAGAGCGGTTCCATTTCGTTCCGTTCGGATCGGCTTAGATCGGTTCGGTTCTACTGCTCGGAACTGTAAAACTTAGCTAGGGGGCTTAGTATAAGTTACTTCTTTGGAGAGAAGTCGATAACGGACGCTGAGCATGAATATCGCAGATGATTCTAGCATAAAACAAAAGCAACAAACAGCGATTGAAAAGCTCACAATCAAAGAGATTATCTTGGGGAAAGACAGAGAATGCAAAAATTTCTACACTGAATCATAATTACATAGTGTTTAAAGCAATGTTACATTTGTATTTGCACTAACCAAATCACATAGTAAAAATCGTTAATAACGTTTGCCGTAGCCTTTACAACCTTGTATTCCAACCTTTATAACCAACCTTTTACCCCAACCTGTATAGGCCTTTATCCTCTTCTTTTCTACTAACTCCTCCCCCAGGCTGGTCGCTATTATTCACGTTATACCGATAATTTCCTTTCACAGGATGCAGGATATTGCTGACAGATTGTTGTCTGAGAATATTACACAGCAGTTTCACAGCAGGAAATGCACTGTGAAGGGGTTTCTGGAAGGGTCGGCTGAGTGACTTCCTTTTACACTTTCACACTTTTATTCGAAATACCCGCTCTGTGCTCTGTGGATTCATAATGCTTCCGCTGAATGCGCAAATTGGCTTTTCAAAAGGTAAAGGTGAAGACCAAGTTGACCAACTGCAACGTAATATACAATCCCTTTTTGTACCGGAACGAAGGAAGACGATTCGCCCGACTCAAAAACCTTGGTTCTCTAATACTATACGCAGGGCTACTACACAGCGCGATAAATCATACAACAAGTGGAAAAGGTACAAAACCCCACAAGAATATTCCCGGGTTAAGCTTTTAAGGCAATCAGCAACTAATTTAATCGAGTCCGCAAAAATAAATTTTTACTCTCGTAAATTTGACTGCGCGGTTTTCACTAGCCAAAGATGGAAAGTCATTTAAAAGCTAGGATTTACTTTTAATAGAACTCGGACGTGAAATGATCACATCACAAGGGTAGTTGGTAAAACGGAATATTGAGGTCACTGTCCATAACCAAACGTTTTCTGACAACCAACATACGGCTATTAATAGCAGAAACATGCATCATTCCTGCTCTTTTCTATGGCCTGGAAGTCTTTGCATTCTGCGATGCCAATAGCCAAAACAAAATCAAAGTTGTTTTTAACAATATTGCGAGATATATATTCGACCTACGCAGAGCAGAGCATGTATCTGGATCCGCCAATCAAATATTTGATATTGAGCTGACAAAATGGATAAAAATTCGCATCTTAATCTATCTGCATAAAATAATATATAGTAAGGAACCATCATACCTTTTTGACAAACTAAAGTTCATGACATCAAGAAGAACAAACAACATTATGTGCATTAGGCCCAGATCTCTAACAGCAGAGAGACAATTCTTTATGAACTCTATTCGATCTTGGAACCTGTTACCGGTCAACCTCAAATGTATAAGCAGTGTGCCGCAACTTAGAATAAACACATATTTCATAAAAGCGACTTAGGGCTTAGGGTTTAGTTTTAAGTAGTTTTAGTTAAACAACAAATAAAATTTGTAAGCTCGTTGTGACTAGCGCAATAATTTATAAGTCCCAGACTTGTAGTGTTAGGAATTATATATTTATAATAATAAATTCAAATTCAATTCAATTTAAAGGGGAAGTACAAAGGAAAGATTATGCTTTTACTTTTTCCGGCTAAAGTTCTCATTGTTGTTAAACTTAAACTCAAATGATTATAGAGAAACTCAACAGTTTAGCGAAAATTATATCGATAAACATTTTGTTATTAAACCACTAGTTCTAAGATTTATAATAAGCTAGGTGGTAAATATATATCTATATATATCTGTTCAAACGGTTTATCTCTATTGTTTATCCAAGTAGCCTCTAATGCCACGCTTCAGGAGAAATGCAAAGCCAACAAAGACAAAGTAGCGACGGCGAAATTTCATTTGCATGCGAATTTATGTCGGTGCTTGGGTTTCTTGTGCGATGAGATGAGATGTGTTACATATGGCCCGAACCCGAACCCGAATCCGAATCCGTTTTGAGTTCCAAACGGAACTTGGCCAGCAGAAAAAATACGACCCGAAAAACACAAAAGAAACCAGCTGTGAAACATGATTATATACTTCGGGCAGAAGTTGCTGTGAAATTCGAAAATATGTATCTTTTACCATATACCAGGGGAAATCATAGGTGAACTTTACTAACCAGGGCATACCCTGGCCTCAGGCTTATCAACTTGTGAGTCATAAGTGCATAAATACACAAAACTACCACCTTTTCATATATTCATTAAAAATAAAGATTTAACTGAGAATTTAGTGTGGATTTGCAGTACCAAATTAGACTATATGGTTGTTAATATTATTATAAAATTACGATTAAGAAAATTTGTTAGATTTCTTTTGTCATTGTTATGAAAAGTGAGACTAGAGTTCTCAGCTAGTTGTTGTTTTGGTTGTTGAATTTGAAAACAGAAATTTTAATCAATCCACATTTATTATTTTTCACTATATGAGGAATTTCCCAACTGATTTCAGTGTATTTTATGTGATTGTTGACTTGACAAGCCTGAAGCTTTCCTAGTATTATTAACCCCTTTTAGTGTTTTCTTTTCGGATTTAGGCTGTTTTTTTTAATGAAGTGTAAGACTTTTTTATGGTCGATCTGATAAGGCACTGGCTAAGGCCAAGACAAACAACAAACAAACAGACAGCATCTGAGATGAGATAAGAAAAGTTTGTATTCTTTCCAGCAAGTCTTTTTTTCCATTTTCCAGGTGGGAATTCAGCTTCGGAGAGCTCTTTGTTCGATGCAAATGAACTAGGCAAGAGCGAGGAAGAGAGATGTGGAGAAAATAATAAAGAAAGAACAACAACAGAAGAACACATCTTGAAAAACTTGAAAGAAAGATACGAAGAGAGAGCGAGCTGCAGAGGGAGAGAGATGGAGGGGGCGAGCAACAAGTTAAGTTTGTTGTTCCAAGGAAAAGGAGCAGAAACAGGCAGCAAAAAACTAATAAAGTGAGTCTATTTATAGAAGCAACAACACAAAAAATGATGAAGATTGACGGCCGCAAAGGGGAGAGCAGAGCATACTCCTGAAGCAAAGCTTAGAAAGTTACAACCCAAGTGCAGTGGAAAAGGATGGCTATATGTACCATTGCACTGACACACGCACCTTGACAATGCATAGGAAGAGACGCTGATGACAACCGCTGCTCCCTTCGCTGCTGTTGCTATAGCTATTGTTGTTGCAGCCATCTTTCGGCGAGTCCTTATTCCATTGTGTTTCCTGCATTTTGGGTCATGTTTTGCACTCACACGAACAACGCACACACACAAAAACAAATAAATAATAACTATGAACTAGCATTAATAAATTCCATCACAGACGCGCAGCGAGATGGGATGAGATGAACGCGAACGCGGACGACTGACAACAAACAATGAACAACTCACAGCGCGGCGAACGACCAACAACAGTGCAGCGCACGCTCTGCCCGCGCCGACAGAGCAGAACAGAGTGGCTTTGGCTGCGGCTGCGCAAGCGCACCTCGTAAAGAGAGGAAAAGGAAGAAAGAGGGAGAAAGAGGCTGCGCAGTCCGCCCCTTTGCAAGACAATGGGGCCAACGGCCATTTTTGTGGTATTAATTAATAACTTTAAAACGAAGTAAGGACTTGTAGGTTCAATTGTTTCAAATTCTTTTTTAACAAAAGGGAGATATTTTAAGAAAAACTTGTTAATGTTATTTGAATAATAGGTTTTGTCCAGAAAAATTGGTCGTTTGACCCATAGTGTGTTGCTGCCACTGACACAGTTCAATGTCAGCCCCACAGCTAGAGAGCGGACAGCTGGAGAGAGCGAACGATCACGTTAAAAGGATGCTCAATAACAGTGGTCTCTATTAATCGCCAGCAAGTACTGTAGAGCTTCAGAAACGAGAAATATTAGTAGCTTAAAATCATATTTAAATAAAACTAAGCATCAAGGAAAGGGTTTTCGTTGTTATAGAAATTCTTGGTAACTAATTCTTTTAAAAATGTAATTACTAGTTGCGCTTTCAGTAAAGCACTTTATCCGAACTGTTCAAATTTAACTACCAGAAGATAAGTTTTCTCTACGAAAATAAATTAAAAATGTGGGTTTCTATCGTGCTTATGTTAGAGCCAACTGACAGGGCTGTCAATCTTTTCACGCTCGATAAAATAACATATAATTCAAAATAGCAAACTTAAGAAAAAGATAAGAAGAAAAGATAAGGTTTAGGTGTTCTAAGTGGAGTGTGAGGTGTGGCTTGTGATTTACAGCACAATTTGATACTTAACAGCACCCTGTTAATTTAACTATTTCAAATAAATTACAGTTCATTTTACTTCTTCAAATAAATTGCAGAAGGGTTGACCATATTTGTTCTCTTTCGGTTAGATAGCTTTTAACAGTAAGAGTAGAAGAAAAGCCCCACTGTGTTCTTACAGCTGCTAATAAAAATGAGAAAACATTTTTATGAAAATACCCAAATAAAACTCAACTTGGCTTAATAGGCACGCCTCGCCGAGCGACTTATGTGCTTAATTGAATTAAATTTTGCCGAGCGGCGTCTGCGGCACTCGCTCATGACTTCTTATGAAAGTGTTAAGAAGAGTTTTGAGTGTGTCGCTCGCTGGATGGATAAATTTCACTTGCTTCTGGTACATACGTCGCGACGGCTCATATATACATATGAGCTTGTCCATCGGCTGTGTGCTGCTTTGTTTTCTACCATTTGCGCATGATTATTGTTATTATTATTTTTTTTCATTATTATTACGCTTTCTTGCGGTGCGCGCCCGACTCTCGATTGTTTGAACAAATCGCTCGCTTAAGACTGTCCCTGGCTAAGCCCCTTTCCCCTCCTCCAGGGGGCGTGACATTGAGACAAGACACAAGCTGCAAGCATCACGCGTATGCCTGTTGTTATTATTATTATTTTCATTGTTGTTGTTGGCTTAAAAACTTTCTTTTCAATGCGTTTCATACACAAATCCGCATCGAAAAGAAATCCCCACCGCTTAAACATACTTATGAATGTCTGTCTGTCTGCCGATATATCGATCTGAATATTCGTTGCTACAGTCTTTCCACCGCAAATGAAAAGTGTAAGGTTCAGACCCTAAGAAGATAAGACTATATCGCCAAAAAGCACAACAACAATTTATTAAGATCGAAATTTTTATTAGTGAGAATGTACCAAGTTTTAAGCAACTTTGCTGTTGCTGAAGAAAACAATTAACCAAATCGAGTCATCTTTGGTCTTTTTGGGGTAAAGATGTTGAAATACGCATTGCACTAAAATTCCCAATTAATAAAATATGTAAGAAAAAATTAAATACCCATTTTAAAAGAACTTTTTAAGGTATTAGTATTATTGTGGTTTCAGTTAAAGAAGTTCGACTGTATTTTGCGGCCTCCAAAACTAGTTTGATCTACAAAATAGACGACACAGTCTAACCCACTTTGCCGTAGAAAGTGATCACAAATGGGATTAGTGGTATATTACCATTTCTTTGGACTTTGGTATTACGCAAGGCAATGGAATTAAAAACAAACAAGAAAGGAAGCTAACTTCGTCATGCCGAAGTTTAAATACCCTTGCAGTAAGTAAGAAGAAGAAGAAAAACCTTCTGACTTTTTCGTTTTCTCGGGTACTGGCATAAGATAAATGTTGCGAACGAGAAATGTTGCGAGCGAAAAATGTTGCGAACGAACTAAATGAATTTGTATATACCTATGTATATTCCTATGGCTGCTATCTGATATAGTGGTCAGATTTGAATAAAATTTAAACCGAAATTCTGGAATAATACAAAGTGTCTATGTCTCAAATTTATGAAAATATGTATGTGGAAAATTGGCTTAGTTAGATTTTTTCCTCAAAATTTTTCGATCGGTTTTATATGATATAGTTGTCCGATTTTGATCAAATTAAAACCGAAATTCAAGAATAATACAAAATGGCCATATCTCAAATTTTATTCAAATATTGTAAAAATTGGCTAAGTTATAATTTTTTTTCATTAACATTTACCGATCTTTCCTATATAGCTATATGATATAGTCGTCCGATGATGTCTCCTTCACTGCGTTGCAAACTTCTGACTAAAATTACAATACCCTGCAAGGGTATAAAAAAACCTGCCTGGTTGGGCCCTTGTTGATGCGACACACTTGCTTCTGTTGACCATGGAACGTGACTGACCTAAGTAATTGAAAGCATTTCTCCGGCAACATACATATATTGTATGCACATCTTATGTCATTCAAGCATACAACTTTAGCACATTTACATTCTAGCAGGAAAAATGGTTATGGATAGATTTATTTATTGAGTTTGAATGAAAAAAGGGAATCAAAAGAACATAAAGCGCTTTAGCTACCAATATATTTTCTTGGCAAGTCCCCACTATTTATTTTTTTCCACTTAATTAAGCCCACCAAGTATGCGACTTAATTTCTTAGCCACTCCATTTCGATGCTTTTGACAGGGCCGACGGGCATAGTGCCAGCAGAGTATAGTCGAAATGCAAACAAAACAAAACAGATGAAACGTTGCCATTTTAATTATCAAAAAATGGCTGGAAACGGCACAACCAGGGGAGCCCCAAATGTGGGGGAAACTAAGCAACATACACACATACAATTGTACATTTTTGTTACCTTTTCTTTTGGGCCCAACATATGTAGGCCAAACAAATGAAAAGGCATCTCCACCCCTCTTCGTCTAGCTTGGAATAAAAACTCATTTCTTTAGCACAATGTAAATCGGTCAAACCAATAATAAAAAAAAAACAGAAAATCTGCAACAACAATGCCCTCCGAGAGTTCTTTCAACTTGGCTTTTTACGTGCCTGATTTTTTACATGTTGAAAAATTCAATCAGCAAATTTTGGATTAATTGTAGACTTCAACTTATTGAATACAATTTGAATTTACTAAAAACAAATTGAATATTTGATCTTAATGTTTATTCTTGTATAATGAAAATATATCGAAAAGTGAATAGGAACTTAATGTGAATAATAAACTTACTTAAAACGAAAGCTTTTTTGTAAAAAAAATGATTAAGCATTTATATTGTATATTAATTATTTCTAGGAATTATAAAATACATTAAAATTTGTGTCATATATAATAATGATATAATATATATTTATATCTTGCATAATAAATAGATATTAAGTTCCCTCCGGCTGACACAATTTAAAGTACTTTCTCTCAGTGTGATACGGAAATTCAAAAGCGTTGAGGATGGGATCAAGGCAAGTTCCTAAGTCGGAGAGCTGGGATCCCCGGATGGGGACACATGTCATTGTCAGGCCGTGGTCCAAATGCAATTGAGCAAAATATCGCAATGAAGACTTGAGCACGACACAGTGAATAAGAACAAGCAGTAGGAGTAGGAGTGGGAAATGAAAATGGAAATGGAGGATGGCGGATAAAGAACAAGAACAGCGGAAATGAAGGCTCAGACAATGGGACCTCTCGCATTAGAAACTATTTTATACAGAGAAAACCCACAACACTATAGTAGTGGGTAATATTTTGAAAGAAAAGCGAAGAACTGGAAGAAATAGAACTGAAAGAGAGAAAGAGGGGAGTTTTACCGAAAGCTTAGAAAGAGTATTAGCGATGGAGCTGTACAGTAGACATTCCCTAAATAAATACAATATTGGTAGGAACTAATACTAAAAGGTATATTTAGCACATTTTAACTAAAGCTATAGAAGAAACAATTATTTTGTAGTGACTTTATTAAATCAACAATATTTTAACTTGTCTATATTTGTACGATAAATCGATATTCAGTTTTACATATCGAACAAATATTATCAATTACATTTATCGGTAAATACGATATTCTTTGGCGATCATCATTCACTGTACTTAAAAGCCGCTTGAAAATAAATCATTGCGGAAGCCCACGTCGCCTCCAATCCAAGCCACCATCTAAAGCTCAGAGGCAGATTCGGATTCGAAATCACAGAATAAACGGGCAGCAAAACGCAGAGGAGCAAGAAGACTCACCGAGAGCCACTCGCCCGGTCGGTCACATGGGAGTCGGTAGGAGAGTTCAACAACCCGCTAGAGATTGGCACAGCAGCAGCAGAAGCACAGCACAAAAGGCGAAACACAATGCCCTAGCTGCTCCCTTTTGTTCTCTAACCCCGCCTAGCATTCGCCACCTTCACCTTCCATTGCTGTTATCGAAATAATTTGCAATTATGCGCAATAAATGGGAAAATCGTAATGAAAACAAGACCAGGAATTCTGGCCACCAATAAATAGCGTTCATACATTGACCTAGTTCGGCGGGAATAATTAATACACAATCGAATAAAATAAATAATAAATAATATAGTATATAGAATATAGTACATAAATATATCGAACGAAATCCTATATGATATATCGACAAAAATATTGCGCACAATATAATATCGAAAAATATCGTATTTTACAATAAATGTTATTTAATTTTCTTGACAATATTTGTTTGATGTATAAAACAGAATATAAATGTATTGTACATAAATCGAACGTTAAAATATTGATTTATATATTGACTGTGTCACAAATACATAGCTACAGTTCGACATTTGAGAGAATTGAGAACTAAATTGAATTGAATCTAACAATTGAATACATAAAAAATTAAACATAAAATTTTACCAAAACAATAATATTTAAAGAAAAAACTTTTTCAGAATTTAGATTTATTATTCAATAAGAACACACATTGCATAAGATTTTATGGCCATTGTGGTCAATTAAAACCCAACCAAAAAATACTCTATTCCATTTATATCTCTACATTTATACCCTGAACATTCACATTCCGGAAAAGTACCTTCATGTAAGAAAATATGTAATAATTGGTTACCATCACCAGACGAGTTATACACTATAGATCTCAGAGAGTGAAGAGCTACGGCCACCAACATTTGTGATAAGATTTAAATTTCAAAGAAACATTTGTCATTGCTTAGGTTGTGTGCAATATGTTCCTTTAATTTTGACCCATTACTCGACTTAAGCATTTCAAGCGGTTTGTTTCTGTAACTTTTGGATTTTTATTTGATATTTTAATGGCTTAAAGCCCACGTACATACAGCATTTAGGACTTTTAATGTTCTGCATTTGGAGATGTGCTTTTGGTCCTCTGTATTATGAGATATATATTTTTTGCTAGGTGCTCAAGTCCCTTGGGACTAGCAGAGCCCCGTACCCCAACTCCCGTTCCAGTTTCAGTTTTGATTTTGGTTCAGTTCAGGCGGGTGGTGTGGTGTTCTACTTTTGTCGTTTTGTGGCCTGTGCGGCGGGTGATAAGAGGAGAGAAAATGGGTTTGACCCATTTCCACAATACACACACACACACGGCGTTGCACAACGCTCTTTTTGTTTATTTTCAGTTTATTTTTATTCTCCGCTTTTCGTTTTTAATGAAAGTTATTGTGGCGGCCGCCCTCGCGGCTTAATCAACGCAAATGAGGATGCCGAGTCAGTCGCCCGGCTGGCTGAGCAAACGAAATAAAAAACAGGCATACATACATTCATGTAGCAACAGGCTGCCCCACCATTAGTCCCCGCTATATACATATATAATATCCCTAAAATCCCCTATGTCACCCACCATGGGTTATTGTACTCAGTGTCCGGGTTGAAAGTCCCATCTCAAGGATACAATAATAATAAATCTCGAGCAGGCCAAATGGGACAATGATGGTAGAAGGAATGATACTCAGAGAATTCAAATATGTACACACTTAAAATTTATCTAGAAACTATAGAATCTGTATATAATTTATTGTTATTTCAAGTAATATGCCACAAAACATTTTTTACTATTTATGTTTATTTCTGCATTGATCAACCACTTCATAAATTCATTAAACAATTGTAATTATTTTACAGGACTAAGCTTAAGCTTGAGTCAAACCTGAACAAAATCTCACTCTATAGACCGTGTTTGAAACAAGGATATAGATATCCTGGAACTGAGCTAAAATAATGTTATTGATGTTGCCCCTTTTTATGGGCAATTTCAGCGAGGCATTCAAGCCTCACTTGCAGACAGAAACACATTTGCACAAATGTTGGCAAATGTGCAACAATAAAAACGCCACTATTTTCCAGTGTTCGAGCGAAATCAACTATTTTCCATCTAAATGGGAAATGAATACGATAATGAATCATAAAATGAATACGTATATGAATCATGAAGTGAACACGATAATGAATAATGAATGTTCTAAATTCATCTTTAATTGCTATTTATTTACACATTTTGTTGTACATAAACGACCGACTTCTATGTCAACATTTGTCATTAAAACTTATTAAAAAAATATTCCAATAAAAACAGTTTCGTTCATAAACAAATCGTTAAAAATAAATTACAATCAGGCATGCTCCGGTATCTACATGGCATTACAAATGATTCAATTGCAAAGTCAGCTAATCTGTGATGAGGGTCTAAAACGTAATAACGTAAATTTTCTATCAAAGAATATTCTCGTACTATTCAGGGAAAATTGGGAAAAACAAGTACAAATTTGACCTTCCCCTTTCTTATTATTCCGTTCATAAGACGCATGAATGAAAGTTTTCTCTCTTTAAACAATTTTTCAGAGCATTTCCAAAGAAAAATACAAACTTACGAGCTATCCAGTGTGTGTGCTATACGTAGGTTCGATATCCAGAACAAAAAATAAATAATCAGCAAGGCGTACACAAATAAAGCTGCCACTTCCGATTGGCATCTAGAAAATGCTAGTGAAACTGGAAATGATGTTCGCAGCTATAAAGAACATTCGTAAATTATTGAATCAATTGAGAATTGCAAAAACATTTGCGCATTTCCAGAGAAGGTCTTCGTGGGATGGTAAAATTAAAAGTCAACAAACATGTGTAATTTTCATCTATGTATATTAGAAAAAAAAAATGTATAATTAAAAATTATAATATAATATGGTAGCGTTCCCCATCGTAAGTAAGACATAGCCAAAGAAAAGAATATAATCGTTACTATATTAGTTCTTTAAAAAACATTTGTTCCTCATTACTTTTATTTGTACTAGATATCTCTAAATAAAATATAATTCAAAATTTTTAACAAAAAACTTAATGTAGAGATACAAATAAATGAAAAACTACATTATTTGATAGACATTTTAAAATTTCTTTTTTTAAACAACTCTCTTCGCAGACTTTCGAAATTTTCCATAAGAAGTCAAATCAGACCTTTTTTTGCGTTCTCGATACAGTGATTTTTCGGAATACTTTCAAAAGACAAGTCTTAAAAGATTGCCTTAAAGAACACCCTGGTAAAATGCTATGATCGTAAAAAAAATTGTCAAAATAAGTTAATTTTAGATATATTTTTTTCCGCTTTTCATAGTACTACATTCGTTCGCGATCCTGGAAATGCCCATATAAGTATTATATATATTTTTATAGGAAAATTTGACATACACATCTGTGATCTAGACAATATGGCAATGTTGCATAGAGACAAAGCTCATGCGAATTTTTCCGGAGATAAAAGCCAAAATTAAAAGCGGAAAACCTAACAAATATGTATGTCCGAACCCTTATTTAAAGCTTACGAAATTTTAAGAAAAAATTAGGAAACAAGTTAAATTAAATACCTTAAGTGCAGTAGTAGTAGTATTCGTAGGTATACAATTAGGATTTCGACTCTGCAATTAAACAGCTGATTCAAGTTAGCCAGAAAAGAAGGATCTAAAGCTGCTTTAAGGGCTTATCATTCTATTATTAAACTTTTTTTCGGTTAGAAAACCAGACTGGTATAAAGGTCTCGGAAAATGTTCAAGTTTACTAAAAAATTTGTTAAATACTAATATTTTGATAAGCATTACACTTAAAATTATCAATCATTGGTTAAGAAACGAAACCCAGTATTAAGTACTTAAAGAGTAAATATTTCCTGTTAATTAAAAATAAATATTTTACAAAGTTTATTTTTAATATCACCGACTTTACGTCTCTCTCTTATGGACTCCTACCAACCGCTCTTCACCCTATCACTCTCTCTCTCTCTCTTTCTCGCTCCCGCAGTGATTAAGCAAACAATGAACTCGCGCCATCAGCTGTGTACTTGAGTGTGAGTGTGTCTGTGAGCAGCTTCTCAACTGCAAGTGCTGATGTGTGTGTTGCAGTGGGATTGGGAACAAAGATTTGTGCAATGCTAAATTGACCGGCTTAGCGAAGAAGAAAAGAAATAAAACAAAAAAGCAAAAGAAGAAAAAGGGAAAGCGTTTTCTTTTGTTTTTCCCTTTAACTAAACCGGTTTCTGACCCTTTGCAGCAGCTACAAGGAGAGGAAACCATAACTGCACTCTTCGGCCCCGGAACTCACTTTCCCTAATGAAGCGTAAGCCCCCACACACATACGCACTTATATGAGAACTCCCACTGCTGGCTTTGGTGTTGTTGTTTTGGGAGTGATAACAGTTGTGCTGTATAGGAATGCCACTGGAGGAGCGAGCGAGAGAGAGAGAGATAGAGATAGCGAGAGCGGGTGGCAGGGGGTGGCACGTGTTAACCGATATAAACACGGACCAACACACACTCACACTTGCGCAAAGCCGCTGCATCCAATACTGTGTATTGCATTGCAAATGCAATTGCGGAATACCTATGCACACAACAAAGTGTGTCCACACAAACATAAACATACAAGTCCACACATAAACGCACACACACTAGTACCCGAATACAGGTTGAAAACACGCACGTTAAATTTCGGTAAACGCTTCTTGTTAGTGTTCCGGAGGCCCTTTTGCCGTCAATTTAACATGATTTGCTAGCATTCACACTGAGAGGGCGGGCGTGTCAACGCGAAATCACTAGAGTCCCCGCCCTGCGCTTAGCATAAACAAAATATTTATTTGTTTTTTACATTTGTTTGGCACTTACGGATTCGTCCATGTCGGGATGATTATCAAAATACCAATATATCGATATTTTTGCTATAGATGATATATTCATATCGTGATTGTTAGTTGCCAAATTATCGAAATAGCGATACTTGTATTTAATATTTATCGATATTTTTCCAGGCTGCAAGGGGAAATCAATCCAATAGAAGACAAATTCCTCCGATTTAAAATGTATTTATTTATTTATTAAATTTATTATTTAACTTTTTAAAAGAAAAGTAATTACTTATGTTAATTTAATAATTAAAATTAACCTTTAAATTTGTGCATATTTTAAATTTTATTTTGTCTATTTTCATAATTAATAATGAATATCCACGTGTTTAGCACCTAAGCGGTAAAACATAAACATAAAAAAAACAATTCTTCACGTATACAGAACAATATATTAAACATTTCAAATATATCGATATTTTTTAGTGATATTTTTTATATATTATTATATTATTTATTATTTACTATTCGCCCACTCTAAAGTCGTATTTTACCAGTGTTGCTCAGTTTTGCTTCAAACAATAAACCTGTTTTTAACAGCAAAAACGATTAACAAAAGCCAAACAATTTAAAATAAAGACCATAAAAAAATCTGTTTTTTTTTTACTTTTATTTTTTGTTGCAGATCACAGAATCTGTAATATTAGGGGAGAGTGGGGAGTTATGAAACATGGGGAGTCGGGAAACATGGCCATAGATTTCGCTTAGTGGCATTTCCGATCGTTTTTATTTTGTTTGTCAATATTTTGTTAACCCCAATGCTTAATTTGATCGAGCACTTGCACCGATATCACTCTTTTTTTGTATATTAATTAAAAAATATATAACAAATGGGGAGAAATGAAACACTTCGGGTGGGGAGATGTGAAACACGGCAAATTTGACAATTGTTGATTACGAATCTGATGTGTTGATTGTCATATGTTGTATGTATATATGAACAATAACATAAGAAAAAAGAAAAGAAACGAGCTAAAGGGGATGTATAAAAAAAGGCAAATGAAACGGTCAAACCACCGCCAGCAAAACGTAGTCGTGGCACATTTGCGGCACCATCGCCAGATGATTCCGATGATGAAGATTTTTGTTGATACATTTAAAACATTACAAATTGCCATTTCTTTTATACAAATAAAGAATTTCGATAAAAAAAATTTTTTTTTCGCATTTTTTAGTAGTGTTTTACAACTCCCCGCGATTTTTGAAAACTGAAAAGAGCAGTGTTTCGGGAAAACGAGCTAAAGTTATTTTATTTTAGTTTATTGATTGCTCTAAAAATTCAATAAAAATATTTGAAAAAAAAACGAAAATTTTAAAAGTTTGGACCCTTTAACAAAGTGTGCTTCATAACTCCCCACTCTCCCCTATGTTTCTTATTATTATATTATTGCCTTAAAGAATATATAAATTATGTCATTGATATTTGTGGTTCTGTCAAATCGTATGCGTTTCGGCTCTTTCAAAGTTCTTGTGCACATATGACCCAAGTGAACAACTCGGCAAATTAGGAAAATCCCATAAGTTCTATTGGTTAATCCCCACTTGTGTTTCTTTTTTATCAAGGAATGGCATTATTAGCTTATTATACGCATCCCGGGCTTTATCTTTATATTTGTATATATTGTATTGACATTCTTAAAATTTCTTCAAACGTATTTTCTTGGCTTGAAAGTCTGAAATTAGGTACTTTAAAAACAGCCAGATTTGACGGGAAAAAAGCGATTCTGGCATCAGTGTCTCGCACTCACAATACCAGTGCGACCGCAGCGCCGCATATAAGAAAAACTATCCGACTTGGAAATAAATACTAGTATATACCAAAAAGCCGTTATTTTTGGTCTTTTCGGTACCCAAGTGTAATCGATAACAGTGGACACAACTGCGTCTGCGTCCCCGTGAAACGACAGATATTAGGAACTTAAGCGCCAAAACAATTAATTCAACAGACCGTTTATTTTTTATTTACGCGAACGCAATTTTGCGTAATAAGCACTAAAGCAAACCTTCATAATTATTTGAGGAGTTCAATAGCCATATGCCAGGAAAATGGGCGATTGTGCTGGAAAAAGAACGATTGCGCCCTGAGTTAAATTTGTATAATGTTAACAACCCCAATAGGTTACAAATAATTGCATACAAACCTGGAGCGCAACACAAATTTATGATGTACATTAGAGGTGGAAAAACATTCTTCCTTTTTTTTTATCTACACATATTCTGATCTGACTCAATCAGTTCCGGTTTTAAGCTTCGGTTCCGGTGCTATTGCGGATGGGGAAACCGGCTTGTGGCTAGGGTGAGCATTAGCATTTGTACTCCCAGAAATGATTTTAATTGACCAATTCCGAAAATTTTGTATTTGCAAATACCAAATTAATTTGGAGAACTGTATTGGCTCTTTTAACTCCTCAATACGCTTTTTTCGCACCTTATGGTTCATGGCGAGATCCAAAGTTTGAAAAATTTGAAGGACGGAGCGAGAGGCCAACAGTCAAGAAGAGCCTGTTTTCTTAACATTTTTATTCTTTTAGCACCGCTCTGAAAATACTAAACGTGTGTCTTCAAATAATCTCCTAAGGCCTACCTTTCTAGTATTTTCGAAACTGAACTGGATACCGCCCTTCGAAACTATTTGCCTCTCGCTCTTTCTCACTGCCTTGCCACAGTTTTGTTATATCTGGATACTGTGCTTTAGAACAAATTTGCCCTATCTGGATACCGCGCATTATGCCTTTTGCTTCTTGGGGATTTTACACCGATAGGCCGAACACAAATAGTCGAGAGTGCTTCTATCGATAATTTCTGCCCTTTTAAAGCTCATGTGGAGAAATATTTGGTTTGTATCCAGGCTAAGTGCTTTAAGGGTTTAAGGGTTGACTCGTAACGGTTTCAAACTCACAAAAAATGTTTCCCATGACTCGCTTCTATAACTTATGTTATATATGTATGTGGTTAAAAGGATTTTTTGGTATCCTATGTGTATAGTACAGTTGTACAAGTTCGGCACCCTGTATCTACAAATTGTACAATATTTCAACTTTAAAAAATTTTTTTATTACTTTATACTTTATTTAATACCTGGCAAAATGTTGAGATAGCTAAGTCTTCAGGAAAATTGTTAAAAAACGCACCAACAAACGGTCGGAGTTATTTCATATCCTGGCAATAGATTTGAATTTTTTTTATAAATATATATATTTTATATAACCAAAGAAATCAGTAAACAACACAACATTAATTAACACATATAATATATATGGGCAATTCCATGATGTCGCACGGGACATTTTTACGCTTTTAAAGCAAAAAAAAGATACAATTAAATCAATTCAAATTTCAAATCAATTCAATTCTATTATTGGTGAAAAAGTTGAGTTCGGCCAACTTTTCATTTTCAAGATAATTGCAAAAAACTACCGATGTCGCACGGGACAAAAAATGGAAGTAGTTTTGTCGGCCTACCGTTTAAAGTCAAAGTTTAGCGAAACCTAAAGGAATATTTTAATGAGTCTAATTTTAAAATGTTGTGCCATCACATATCTTAAAGCAAAAAGATCGTTTAATTTTTTTTAAAATTGACTTTGTATCAATGTCGCACGGGACATCATAATTTTTTGGTTTTTTTGTAATTCATAGTTATGAAATGAAATGAAAACAAGTTTATTTATGTTTTTATATAATGTCAACAATTTAATGTGTAAATGTGTGTTCATATGTTTTTGTGTTCAAAATTACAAAATTACAAAATTTTATATACTTAAAGTAATATGTGCAAAACAATTAAAGAATTTTTTTCTCTTCGGAATGCGCAGTCCTAGCTGCTGTTATTTCTTTGCCATCGTAAGAAAAATAATGGAATTTTGAAATGCCCCGACAACTTTTCATATTTTCCCATTTTTCATTTAAATTGTGGAAAAGGCATTGCTTCTCTATTTCGTCTGCTGAGATGAAGAGCAGTTTGACCTCGTTCATATTTTGTTGAGCGCATTGATAAAAGGCAAAGGCATTCGGAATAACTAATTTTTTGGCCATAGTTAGTTGCCAAACTTTCCTTTTCACTATGGCGCCAACTCCATCGACGACTCCCTTTCCGTGTAAGCTTGCAAAAAAATTCCATTCTATTAATGAGCATGGAAAATAACTGGCAAAGTCGTTAAGGCTATTTAAAATCCATTTGTTTTTAAACTGAGAGCAGCATCGGAAAAAATATATATTTTTGAAAAAAATTCATTGAAATTTTGAAGTTCCGTTAGCAGATTAATCAAAACAACGAACACGTCTTGCTTATTATGTTGTTAGCTTATCGCTTATGATAGCCAACGATTCAGATTTTTGTGCAAACCATGCCACACAGGTAAAAATATTTAACTAATGATGCTTCGATGTAAAATTCGACTCGAGTAAATAAATAATTAAAATTTGTAATGCTTAACATTTAATTCAACCGAAAAGTACGCGACAAAATTGGTTAAAAAGGGTAAATCAATTTGTACACAAAAAAAGATTAAATGACCTGTGAAAATGGCCTGCGAGCGTGAAAATAGATATAAATATAGATATATGGAGTGGAACAGAGAAAAACATATGGAAAACAAGCGAAGTACCCTGATTGGGTTTTAATTGTAAGTTAAATTCATTGTTTGGGGAAAACACGACTCGCGGTCAACAAATTCACATAAAAATAATGCCGCCATTATCGGCTGGTTTTTCTTTATTATTTAACCAGATCTATGTACACTCATTCTGGACACTTCTCCCGCGAAGAAAGCGCTTTCCTGCGTGGATGTTGTTGGTGGTGGCTGGCTGTGAGGGAAAAAAATATTTATCTGAATTTATTCCCCGAAAATCTTCCCTCTATCTGCACCTCACAACTTGTTTCCTTAACCATCAGGCTTAGGCTTATGCTTTTCTAACACTCTCACTCTAATATCACAATCACTTTTCGACGCCGTACAAAACTTAACACCAAACAAAAATTAAACTAAATTAAAATATATAAAAATAAGCGACAAATTATTCCGCATCATTCTCTGGCCTTATCCTCGATTATAGCTCAGTTTGTTCGTGAAAGTGGAGGAAATTTTCCGCGACTCCAAACATTGATGTTCTCCAGACTCAGTCGTTTGCTCGCGGCATTATTTCAAACCGCCAAAAAATAGAAAGAATAGTAGCAACAACTATGGCTTGGTTGGAGATGGCGGCGCGAGAGGTAAAGTGGTAAATCATGAGTGGTTCTCATTAAAGGTTCTCTTTCTTCTGGTTTTGCATGAAATGTTGTTCAATGTTAATAAATATATACAAGATGCAGTAAAAGTGCTTGAAGAATATGCCTCCAGCTGAGTGCTTTCACCTTTCTTTCCTGCATCTACTTGTCAACGTGTATAAATTACCCAAGTGGGTAATTGTTCCTGCCTCTGAACAAGGCCCGAAATGTGGGTGAGGTGTGGAAATTACACCCACACACTTGCACACAGAGCAGCTGTAAACACACAAGTCCTTTGACTTGTCCTTCTTTTCTCGGTAACCAGGCAACCTGTGCGTATCCAGGGTTGCCCCCAAAATCGCTCCTTAACAGCCTCAACACCCATTCCCAACCCTCAACATGTTTTCCACCTCTAAAGATGATCTGGCCCCTTATAATATATTTTAAATGTTAAACAATTAAATTCCAAGCTGCAAGATGCTAGCTAATCTAGTTTTATTAAAGGTTTCCTAAGAAACTTAATGTAAACAATAGAAAATCAAAAATGCCAAATAATTTTGTAAAAAACAAATAATTGAATCACATTGACATATAAATTAACATATTTACACACAAATAAATATAATAAAGGTGCATTGTCTTTGAAATGTAACCACATTAAGCACTTTCTAGAACATGAAAAACAGACAACGTTACCACAATTTGCTACTAAATAAGGTTCAGATTGCGTATACGCCATGTCAAGCCCATCCAACACACTCGAAGTGTGAATTACAGGCTAAAAAACCTAGGCAAGAGGAAAGAAAGCCGAAAAAAGCTAAGGACAGCAGGCATTAGAGTGACATTAAAGTTCAATAAAAGTGAATTTATGCCCCCAGATGCCAGTGAAAAGGAAATCCTGTCTAGGACACACACTCTAGCACCACATGTAAGCCTGATTACTTGTTTATATGTAATCTGCCTCTGCCATGACCCCATTTTTTCGCTAGTCCGTTTTTTGCGTTTGAAGGAGCTCTTTCTACCCATGGCCCATAAATTATGCCACCCTTTTATATTTTGTAAAACGCCAGCTAGGAAAGAGGCGAAGGGAAAAAAAACTGACGCACTTTGTTCTTTAATGGTGGGGTAAAGGTAATGTATCAACAACAAGAAAATTAGGCTTAGTTCAGCAAGAACAAGTTTAAATACCCTTGCAGAAAGTATCTATAATTTTGTGTATTTAAGAATTGGCATCTATATGTAGCCCAATTTCGATAAAATTTAAAACGAAATTCTAGAATAATAAACAATGACCATGTCTCAAGTTATATGAAAATATGTTGAAAACGGGCTAAGTTAAAATTTTATCCTCAAAGTGTTCCGATCGTTCCGATCCGGCCCGTTCCGTCTTATATAGTAGTGAGAGCATATAGAAGACTATCTGCAAAGTTTCATCCAGATAGCTTCAAAACTGAGGCACTAATTTGCGTAGAAACGGACGGACAGACTCTCAGTTTTAAAGCTATCTAGTCTTCTATATGCTCTCACTGCTATATATGTCAGAACGAGCCGGATCGGATGACTATATCATATAGCTATATAGGAAAGATCGGTAAATTTTAATGAAAATAATTATAACTTAGCCAATTTTTACAATATGGCCATTTTGTATTATTCTTGAATTTCGGTTTTAATTTATCAAAATCGGACAACTATATCATATAGCTGTCATAGGACCGATCAGAAAATTTTGAGGAAAAAATTTAACTAAGCTAATTTTCCACATATTTTCATAAAATTTGAAACATAGACATTGTATTATTTCAGAATTTCGGTTTTAATTTTATTCAAATCGGACCACTATATCATATAGCAGCCATAGAACTATATATATATAAATTCATTTAGTTCGTTCGCAACATTTTTCGCTCGCAACGTTTCTCGTTCGCAACATTTATCTTATGTCAGTACCCGAAAAAACGAAAGAGTCAGAAGATGTTTCTTCTTCTTCTTACTTACTGCAAGAGTATTTAAACTTCGGCATGCCGAAGTTAGCTTCCTTTCTTGTTTTTTTTTTATTTTTGGCCTATGGGATCGACCACTGTGCGCAGGCGTAATCAAAGAAAAACCGAATCCCCTCGAAAGTTGAGGCTCCAAATGAATTTTAGGCCCGCAGATCATTGGATATACCAAAAGAAAAGCAATTCTACCGCAGTTCCTGAGCTTAAAAATATTTTAATTATCAAACTTTGACTGATCTCGAAAGTTTTTAGAAAGGCCAAATGTCTTAACAATGCCGAGGGACAGCTTAAAACGTAAATGTAATGAAAATCAACCTAATAGCCCAAGGTTAACATTTAATATAAGTTAATTGGAAATTATTAAATATTGTCTTTACAAATCTGCATCGTGGTAAGAACCGGACTTAAGGTACTTTTGTGTTCTATATAAAGAAATACCTGTACTTACCTTCTGTAATTTGGGAAGTGAATATCCTATATTCAGCTGGCCCAGCACAGCTCCCCCTTCAAAATCCACAAAAATTAAAGTTTTACATCTTGTTAAAAGTTAAAAACCATTTTTTTAGAAAGAAAACTTAACAAGATTTATAATTTTGTAACCTCAAAGCCCCCACACTTCTACGACATAAGCCCTTAGAGCATATCAATATTGGACGTTCCGTTGCCGGTTGCAGTTCGCGTCGTCTTGGTCATCTGTTGATTGGTCATCAGAGGCGGTGGACTACCACACCAAACCACCTGGATAAGGTATTTTCTTATTAAAATTATTATTTAATAAGGCACAAGAGAAATATTGCTCTCACCTTGCGGAAAGCCTTGCGGAAGTTGTCCGACAGGAAGGCGTAGAGTATGGGATTGACGCAGGAACTACTGTAGGCCAGCACATGCGAAATGATCTGGATGATGACCGAGAGGTGGCTC
>VNJV01016703.1:0-55002 GCA_008042635.1 Drosophila nikananu
CGAACTCCGCCAAACGGACCCCATGTATTTTGTTTTTGTTTTTCGAACAGGCGGCGCGCTGCGGCGTGGAAAAGCCGTGGACGTGGAATTTTGGAACTACAGGGATTGCACTGAACTAATGGAGCCCGGCTTTGTTCTTATGGCCAGAGACAGAAAACAGAGAGAAAAAATCAATACTCGTTATGGGATTAAATTTACAAAGCTAAAAAAATAACCAAAGACTCAAAAAACTATAACAACAAGCGTAAAAAGCATTAAAATAAACTCGACGAATCTCGCAGCTGAATCTTTCTCTTATCGCCAATGTTCCAAGGTTCCTTGAGAACTTTGAGCTTTCTATTAAGAAGAGATTATAAAAGATTATAAATACATATGTATATAAAGTAATGACGGCGGTTCCAGTGCAACTAGCTTCCAAGGACATCTGTTCACATCTTACCGGGCAGCATTAGATCTTTTTGAGATACCTCTAATACTGTCAGGTAAAGATGTCGTCCGTGTCCTTAACCATCTATAAGAATACAGCAACAAAATCAACAAATGCCCCAAATAATACCGAGAAAAACAAGTTTTTCAATTGTGCGTAAGCGTAAAGGCGATCGGAAGGAAGGAGGAGTGAAAACCGCGGGATTGGGATGCGGACAAGCGGCTGAAAATTGGTCATAAATTCTTATTTTTTTGCAGCAGCCGAGCGACGCGTTTTGGGATGACATCAGTTAAAATATATATAAAAAAGAAAGAGAAAAAATATAAAAAAGAGGAGAGAGATCGTTCCCAATTCCCATTTTCAATTCCCGGACCCCGGCGGCGAGTGTGCAGGTAAACACTATACACAGTGTACATCAGATAAAGGGAACTAAAAAGTAGAGTTTGTGGCACATGGTAAAGAAGAATTTATAATAGTTATCCTGTGTGAATTTATTCACTTATATTCTTCTGAAAAAAATATGAAACAGTATTCTTTAATTAACTTAAACGGGAGCAAAAATATTTCGTTACAAAATTATAAAGAGAATTTTTAAATAAATCTATCGAAGGTTAATAATAAATTAGGGTTTTGAATACTTCCAACAAATTCTATCATTACTTTTCTGTTATGTTTAAAACTGTTTTCAAACTCTGCTCATTGTTCTTGATGATTGTTCTCAATTTCTTTAAAGTTATTTCTTCCCAATAACATTATTATTTACTCACTAATACATACTATTAAACTAAAAATGCTTAGTGCTTTGCATATACCCTGTATCGTGTGGGCACTGTAAAAAATAAAGCAAGAGGGGGGAAGATTGCCAGAGAAGAACCAATAAAAAATATATTTTATGGTTCCGCTCGCTTCTTTGCTGTTCTTCTGAGCATTTACCGGAGGCTGGCTCGCTGGTTTCTTAATTTCATCGCGGCATCATTTAGTGACAAAAATTGTCTTCTTTTATGATGATACCTCTCGCCGGAGCCCTCTTCCCCCTGTCCTCCTTTATCGTCCACAAATTTACGATTATAGTCAAACTACTTGCCAAGGCAAGGCAGCAGCAGGTTGAGTTTCGTTTCGTTTCATTTGGTTTCTTATTTTTCCAGTTCTCTGCGGCATCTAAATGTTCATAATTTGAAATTAGAGAAATGTGAAATAAGAAACCGCAGCCATAATCAAATAATTAAATGCTTATAAATTGCTGAAACGTGATCGGGGAAAACGCAGCTTGAAATATTATGATTTAATCGAGGACATGTGCTTATGGTTAAGCGTAATTGGGCGGAACTTTCGGATACCATAAATGTGTTCAAGAAATTGATCGTACCTGCTGGAGATTGACTAAGATTCTATAAAGACAATGGTTCATGATAGTTAATTATGGAATCAATTATTTAAGTATTTCAGTTAATGGGTTTATTTCTTGGTTAGGGTTATTATGGAGAGTTATTGAAACTAATTTATCGAACTGTATCATTTAAGTTACTGGATAGTATGTTAATCAAAGATCTTACGTTTCCATTTCTTAACAGTACTCTTTACCTTCAATAATTATGTTTTACCTAAACTATATATACACCTTTCTTTTTGACTAGATATTTGACAGTTTAAAAATATTATTCAAAATAAATCTTTAATATTTAAAAGTAGCACCCGTTCAAGGAAATGTCCTTATCTCCCATATTCTTTACTTGTGCCTTTCATCATTTCCACTCGAACTCTTACAACATTCAAAGTTATTGATAAGCATGGCCCAGACTAGATAAGGCTTAGAAGCTGATCCCAGCCAGAGATTGTATTAAGGCTGCTCTCTATCTATTTATACGTTTTCTCTTTTTTTCTACTTCAACACATCAATGTGCTGTTGAGTCTGTAATAACAGCTAAAACAAATTCCAGCGCTTGCCACCTGGCAAACAAGCGACTTAATTGTCAAGAGTGTCCAGAATTACAGCCACACAATATACACGTATAGAATAATATACAATGATAGATGTGGGCAAAGCCACACAGAAGAGAGACTGGGTTTATTTAGAGTTCCAACGACAACAGAGAGATATATGAGGGGGCAAACACAATGACACGTATGTACGAGGAGAACGCTGGAGGAATATAGGGATCGTAAAACAGTTTACAGGGCTTTTAAATTTTACAGTTTCTTGGCATATAGTGGGTATTGTTTCTTGGGGTTTCTGGTTCGGACGGGGGTTAATCTAATCAGGAAAACGAAAAATGCGTTAGTCTCGGTCTGGTCTGGTCGAAACCAACACGCTCCCCGAGAGGCGGAACGACCAACGTAACCAGAACGAATATAACACCTGTTAATGAACTTAGCAGCGGCTCTAATGAAATGTGCACACCTCGACTCGGCTCCTTCCTTGGAGTTCGTCTCCTCCCCGCCCCGCTCAAACTCCTGCTGTTGTCAGGTCGTAAACTTAACCCATTCGGTCTCATTTTCAATAAAAGGCTGCATAAATCAATTAAAGCCACGGGAGACCTTCTCTGGCCCTTCTCCCTCGGCTTCACCCCCTTGAATAATGCATAACTGGTTAATCCAATGCCTTGACATTACCCCACCGGTAATATATTCCCGATTAGAGTTCGTGGTAATCCAAATGGGGTGGCGACGTAATGAATCATTTCGTACCGAAGTTCATCAAAGAGCTGGAACTGTTCGAGAGCCACCGAGTCAAGTCAAGTGGCTAGGCGTACTTGTTGTTTATATTTTAGTATTCCCAATAATTCTATTTCCCCTGTAGTTATTTCTAGAATTCAGCTATTTCATAGTTCCCTTGAAAAATGCGTGGCGGTCTAACGGTCAAATAAATGCCTTCAAGCTGCCAAGTCAGCAATCGTGTGACAATTTCACAAGCAACAACTAATTGCGGGCGTGTGTGCTGTGTTGGCCAATCTACAATTTAAATCGGGGCAATAGAGGGTCCAGTGCCCAGATAGGGAAACACTTCAGAGGCCGACCCAGCGGCGCTGAAGCAGAGAAGTGCTTGTCGGTTTTTGTATCGATGGCGCGAGTGTTAATCGGAATAGCGACGAGAACACTTGATATCCACATGGCGCTCCGCAAGATAAAGTCCACCACATGGAGCCACATCCACCCAACACTGAAACTCCCAGCTTGAGAACCCAAAGAGAACGAACCGACTATATTATATACTTGCCAATACATAATGTTTCTTCTTTTAAAACTTGTGTAAACTTTGTCCTTTATTTTCTAGCAATTTATTAAAGGAACTTTATGGAAACTTCAAAATGTAACATAAACTATAGATCAATTGCATAATACCCTTTGCAAGAGTATACAAAAAACCAATAACGATCAAATCAAAATCACAAAAAAGGCAAACCTATTCAGGCAGCCAACTTCGATCATCGATTCTGTCAGTGGCCAGAGGCGAAAATGTTGAAATTAATTTCATAGGCTGCATATCTCACCTCCGACATCTGATTTGGTGTGTGAGTGAGTGTGTGAGAATGGAAAAGATAGTTCAGTCTTGGTCGCCAGAGATTTCATTAGTAATTATTTGTAACTGATTGAAAAAACTAATCAGCGTTGACCAAAACAATTTTGTGGGGCGAGCTATTAACTTTCCTTAGAAGGTTCACAGAAAGTCGAATCAGTATAAAGAATTCTAGAAATATAGTTTGGAAAATCGGAAGGAGGAAAGTCCTACCCCCACTCGTGAGTACCTCTCACATATGTACATATATGCAATATATGGAGAGCCTACTACTATATCTAATCGGAACCTAAGGCGAAAAGTATCTAATCAAGCGCGATCCACAAGTGCGTTGGGAGAGTATCTAATCGTGCCAGGCTATGGAGATACTAGACGTGGACAGGCCAGACCCGTTTCATAGAGAAGTTTTTCCTTAGTGGATTAGGTTACTCGCCAGAAAAGAAAACTGATTTTGGTTGTATATCAACTGAAATATAAGTAACTTAGAAACTAACCAAATAGGAACCGTCTTAATAATCAGTAAAGATTATTTCATGTCTATATATAACCTTTAGTATAACCTGTAAACCTTACATAATAAAGTACCAACAAATAAATACTTTTATGCATACATATATCTCTCAGTCTTTTCCTAAGTATTTTTTTCTTTCACGATCATATCTCAGCTCAGCAATGAACAATGGGTTTGGGGAGGGACAGAGATTGTGACTGGCCCGGCCCCGGTCCGGTGGAGCACTGGAAATGAGCTCAAATCAAAATATTGAGCATGATTTATAAATTACGCACTGTAATATAATACCCCTTGACACGATAATAAAAAAGGGAGAAACCGAAGAGAGGCGATGAACTGCACCGATACACCACACCACCGAGAGTGTGGGGTTAAAGAGGGGCCAATGAATGGGCGTAAATCAATTAAAGACTAACAAAGCAATCAAGATAGATTAATAATGTCTCGGGGGCAGCAATGACTTATGCGAAGTCATGCAGTGTCAATCGGTGAATTGATTGTGTCACAGTTAAGGGAAATTACCGAAAATGCATTTAACATCATCATCATTTCCCATCGATGTCTGCAGCAGCTGTGTCGCCTAATGAACTTGCCATGTCGTTGAAAGCCCCGAAGATCGAAGAAGATCGCGGTAACTGGAGTGAACTGAAACTGGAAAGCATATCTCTGGTTTGCCTTTTTACTCTGTTTTGTGCATTAATTAGTTAGACACTAATTTCCAATTCCGATTTCAGTCATGCAAATGTTAATTGACCACTTAACTTAAAACTTCATAATGACCGTTAATAATCGCGCGAAAGAAGGGAGCGCGGAGCTACGACAACTGTAACCAAAAGAACAGGTCCAAGACCTTAACTAGCCGCAGTCCGAAAAGCTCGTAAAAGATATGCTGCAGCCAATGCCAATGCCCACATGGCGGAGTCACCTCTGAGAGGGTCTGCCTGACGATGCGAGCATGTGAAACCGAACGGACAGGCGGACGGACAACGAGCCTGGGGCCGGTAACTGTGCTTTAACGATCTTCTCAGTCAGCTCATTTGCTATATATAATATATGTACCTTTGGACCTCGTGGCTGAATCTTTGGAGCTTTGATATTTTGTAACCGTCATGTAAAGTATATAAAACGTGTTTTAAGTATTTAGAATTAGTAGTATGTTGTGTATTTTACCCAGACCCTGATATTCTGAGCTGTAACAAGAACATACTAGTATGTAAGCCAAAATGTAAAAGCTAATATAATATGTATTCTGTCTTAAGCCAAGCTTATCTTAAATCGTAAATAAATAAGAAGCTTTAGCATATGTTTGCTGATATTTCTATTAAACCAAGGTTAGACCGGTAAGAGGTCTGTAATAATATATTTAAACAAAAGCGGCTGAACCTTAGGTTATCGAAGACTTCCGTGAAAGAGAGCTCCTGTTTTATGGCTTTAATTCCCCTTTTTTTTTAGTTTGAGAATTCAGTTAGGCTTGGCCTGCCCCGAATTCCCCACACACAGTTATCTAAATTGATCTGGAACTGGAAGTGCAACCTCATGGCTCATAATCAAGGGCAATGAAAGCTATTTCCTGCTGGTCCAACTTGATTGCATTGATTGCACGGAGGGCGGAGGAGATGTGTCGATGTCGACTCGTGCCGGCGTAACAATGCCGGCAGTCGAGGGTCTCCTAGTCACCCAGCTAACAGCTCCCAGTTGCCGTTTCCCACTTACCAGTTACCAGTTACCGATTCCAGTTCTTAGTTCCCAGTTGGCAGAGCTAGCGAAACTAACTGAGCGCCTCTTGGCCACAGGTAATTGAACGCTGGTCCCCACTCCAGCCACTTCACCTGGGCTACTGTGCACGCCTGCTCTTTAGCAGAGAACACAGAGAGAAATGATTGAATTATTCTGAATTTAATTTTAACGGATATAGTTCATTAATCATCATCAACGGCTAGTTGTTAATCTTTGCATTTGAATCCTTTGTAAATATCAGAAAACCCACAAACTCAGAGCGAGACCACACCTTCGTTGACAATTTAAGTTTTAATTTTTGTAGTTTTCATATAAACAATCTATTGAAATACTAAAGTATTTAGTGGTTTTAACAGATTCTTTAGCAGTCCTTTGATAGAACGCAAGTCCAACAGCACTGGGGAAAAGACTGTTCGGTGTTTACGTAGTTTTCGCTGCACAGCGCGAAGGGCAGTGGCCGCTGGCAACTTATGGGGAGAAACCAAGGATTATGTAATCAATAAAAACAATGAAAAAAAAACTCTCTTTTAATTACTCACTACATAATAAGGGCTTTGCCATCCTTCTCTTCACATCGTACAGCGCCGCATACTTTATCGTCCTGGATGAACTCGCCTACTTTGAGTTCCACGCTTCCGGATTTGCAGCCATCCTCTAAAAAGGGACAATTCAGGTGTTATTTGAGAATCGGACATCTCAAGTTAATTAAAATGTAACGTACTGCCTTTCTCGAGCTTCTTGAAGTGCACTAGGGACCTCGAAAGGGACACGCACAACGCAATAATCAGTATCACCAGCAAGTACTGCATTTCAAGTGGGAAATATAACTGCGGACCAGAGGATTTGGAGGCCCCTTATAAGCCCTAGCGAGTGTCTGCCACCCGATCTGGCCCCATAAGCACCTGTCGTATTGATTGAGGATTTTCAGAATTTTATTCGGTGTGTGGTGTGTGTTCCAGCAGCAATTCCCATAAACTTTAGGAGTTGGATTGATTACATATTTACTGCATACCTTCTGTAATATCTAAGCAGATAAATATATAATACATTTTACTTTTATTCATAAACAATTGGGGGAATATATACTTTGGACTTGATAGCCATTAAATATGCAATTCTTTCTTCAAACCTTAAACCGAGTATTATATTGAAATAACTTTCATTGGAGGCTTTTAGACAAAAACCTACTGGGAAAAACTCAACTCCACTAACCAATTCCATGCAGGCAGGTCTGAAACGACAGTTTTGTTAAAAAAAATATACCTCAAACGGCAATTTGCCTTTGTAAACCAATAAATGTGTGCATACATTTATGAATTGGGGTCACTGTAGCGCCACCTGAAGCTAATCGGCTCCGTCCGCTCAGTGAGGTAATTAAAAAAATGGAAAAATAGGTAATATTTATCAGCCCGGTTATTCTACTCGGCTAAGCATAATTTGTATTTCCTTGATAAAAAAGCCAGCATAACTTTAACTATAACTTTTGGAAGGAAGTTGCACCATGTTAGGTTTGTAGCTAATAACAAATAGTAGTTACTTTTATAAGCATTATAAAATACATGCATTTGTTACACTGCAAGGGGAAACATACTTAGCATCAGCTCAAACCTTTCGGCTTAACAACATTGCTGAAAAAAATGAGATACTTTTCCCCATTTTGCCAGCAAAGCTCAGTGGGCAATTAGCGTGCTAAGAAACTAAGCTGGCGATGGAGGCTGGTCCCAAGGCATTATGAATATGCATGGACAACTGCTTTATAAGTGAACTCTACGCCCCTCACTGTATGGCAACAACTATGGCATATAGTATATACTATATAGCATGGCTGCTGGCTTAGACGCCGCCTAACAGCCATCAACTGTGGCTATGTACGTATTCGTTTAACACGTAAAAAATTATTTAAATTTGCATAGAAATTGCAATGAACCTTAACTCGAATGTGGAAGAACATCTAGGCAACAGGTTAATGGAAACACTGATCAGCATCTTACTAATATGTTTTAAATTTAATAAAAAATATATGTTATATGCGAAGAAAATAACTCTTTTTAGTAATCACTTTTTTTCATATGCTAGACTGACTTAAATTGAATTGTTATTTATGATTTTAGTACAAAAAAACTCTACTGTTCTTGCTGCCAAGTGTAAGCCATTAAAAGTATTTTTTTGTTGCTGCATTTTTTGTAATTATTAGCATGCCAGTTGTTTTTGTCGCTGTTAGCAGAAGACTTTTGAACCCGCTGCTCACAAGTGTAAATTAAATGGGAAATAAAAACAGAGAGAGTGCAGGAAAGAGAAATGAAGCTAAAATTTGTTCACTTACTCTCCAGCCAGCTACTGTTGGCCAGTGTATATATACATGCATTTGGTCCTAACAACCGAATTGTTCTTTTTTACTTACGAGTATTTTTCGCCTGTTATTTATAGCGCAAAATTCTGTAGCAAGTCTGCCGCCGTGCTTAGGCCAAAGGAGGATTCTTCAGTGTTCAGTCTTCAGTCGCCGGTCTTCAGTCCAAACCCAGTCCAGATCCAAGTCAGAGTCGCAGCAAGCAGCAAACAGCAACAGCAACAGAGTTATTAATGCTTGGAATTTTCATAATCGAAACGAGTTTTCAAGCGGCAGGCAGTCGGCAGTCAAGCAAGGAAGCACGCGCGTCTTGGCCAGACTCAAACACAGACTCGCTCTCCTCCGGCTTTAATAACCAACGCCTCGCCCTCCCCTCGCAAATGGGGGCAGGTTGTAGAGTTATGGCCATGGCAAGACAAGCACACGCCTTGCGCGAACAGGTGAAGCGTTTAACCGGTGGAACTCCGAGGCTGTTGGGGCTATGAGCCAGGCTCCAACTCCTCTCCTGCGACACGGCATGGCATGGCATGGTGAAAAAATAACACACAAATTGGCCAGTGGACTTGGCATTTGCTCAAATCAAAATTATGAGAATACTTACAATTTTTTTGAAGACACAAAAATGTTATTTAAGACATGGCTTGGGCTTATACATTTTATATATCGATTCTTAGTGGACTTTTTAGTATACAAAAATACTGCAAAACAATAGAATAATTTAACTTTAAATGGTTTTTTTTAATAAAAAGAATATATGATAATATTATATATCATGGTTGTAAGCCTTAGTAATTATATCAGGTTATTCCATTTTTGCTTCATTTTTTACTCTATACCATTTCTTAATTATTTCTTTCTATTTAATAATATAATATTTTATTGTTAACTATAATTTAATGTAATTTCTCAGTGTGGAAGTCTGACTCCTCCATCTGGGGTCTCCAATTGGCCTGAGTGGCCCCTAGAGTTGGACTTTGTACACATGACAGGCAGCTGCTGCTGCTGCATAGTCAAAAGGCTATGATCTAATCACTTATTTGTGAGATTCGCCTAAACGTGATTTATTTTTTGGATATATTTTGCCATAAGAGAGGTCAGCAAATATCGATTAAGAAAGTTACCTTTGGCTGATTACGAATATTAAAGATAAACAAAGGAGAAAATAAAGTAACAATCCTAAATAACGTAATATATAAGAATAATATTATGTATATAAAAAATCCTACAATATTTGACTGAGTAACTAAGTAACTTAAGACCTCTTTTTAAATAAAATTTTAAAAATAAATTAGGCAACAATGCAAAACTACCTTGTAGACCTGCTGTTGAGCTATGATCATAAAATCTTAGATTTAGGATCCATATCCTATAGGGTGGGAATGTGTGTGTTCTCTATCCAATGGTGGAGAGCGAGAAACCCAGATCCGCTCCAGGAATAGCATTGACTTATGCAAATGCTGGACAATCGCTTCCATCGCTTTGCATGCAGACCTTCCCTGTGCCATCGCCCATGGCCCTGGCCGTGGCATTGCAGTTGCGAGTTGCGAGTTGCAGGTAGCCGGTGAAATGAATGAACGAGCAACCTGCTGCTGCTGCTGCTGCTGGATGGCCAGGTAAGTTGGCAAAGGCTGTAATTTGCTTAAAAGCAGCGAACAAATAAAGGGTTTCAATGGCTCCCCGATCCCCAGCGACAGACGGAGATAATGAATTGCAGGAGGGGATTCGGGATCGGGTTCGTGTTCTTTGGCTGTCTTCTTATGACGTCGGACGACAGCTGCCTGCCGGAGCAGCTCTTGAGTTCATGTCAGTCTAGGACTAGGATCATACAAAGTTTTAATTAAGAGTTTGTGTGAGGGAACCCTTAGCAATATTTAATTAGGACACATTTAGGAATATTCTCTGGGGTTCTTCTTTCTTGCTAGAAATTGTGTAAATGTCTGTGACGCACAAGGCTTTTATTGGTCAGTTGAATTTATGGCCGGTTAGCTGGAAATTCATTTCTTTTTTAAAAACCCTAATAATATATTCAATTCTAATCACAAGCTAATAAAATACTAATTTTTATAGATATTTTTAATGGGTAAAAACAGCTTTCAAGGTAAAATACACAAAGAAAATGCTGCTTAGTAATTATAAATGATAGAAACAAAGTTTATAATTGGATCAAAACGGAATAAAAGAGTTATAAGATGTTTTTTTAATGACACTTAAAAGCTTTTCAATAATATAATACCTTTTACTTCACGGGGACCTCTTTTTCAAAAAAGGTTTTCTATAAATTAGGTTTTCTATATATATTAATAATCTTTTTTTTAACCCTGTTCGTCTTGTAGTAATAATAATGTAGTTTATAATTTTCTGCTAAGGAATGTATTCGTTTTATTTTATAGTTTCTTCTACTTTTTATCAACAGATTGTTTTATGACTGCACTTGACCCGAACTAAGAAACCAAAAACGTGAAAAAATAAACTAAAAACTGATAAGGAGTTCCGCCAAAATTGGAAATCAATTGGGACCCACACGGAGAGCGGAGCCCAACCAAAATCCATTTAAATATCGGAGGGGGAACTGCTGCTGCTGATAAATGCCTGCAAGGGCTGCCAACCGCGACTCCGATAAAGCAAATGAAGAAACCCAAACCCCAAGCCGAAAACCAAACTGAAAACCAAACAGAAATTGAAACTCAAACGGAGAGGGGCTAGCAATGCCGTTTGGCTTATCGGAGTGGAGCCAGGAATTTATTCATAAGCATTAATATTCCCGGGACTCGGGAGAACAACAGGTTCAGGCCGAACCACCGGGTTCAGTTGAACTCCAGTTCACGCAACAATCTGGCGACTGCGCAGAGTTGGCTCTGGAAATTGTTTAAGTATTTATTAAATTGCCCGGCTCTCCCAAGTGGCCGGCCGGCCGGCAGACGATGGCCAATCTGCACGATAATCATGGGGTGTGAAAAATTTATGAACGCCGCCGCCCGCAGTCGTTGCTGCGCACGCGCAAAATATGAAAATGCCAAACCGAAAAGCCCAGCGAATCCCAACCGAAGCGCCGCAGAATCTGACAGCATAATGAATATATATGAATCTGCATTAGGGTGGGATGATTTGTATGGCCAAGTGGAGTCGGACCCCTGGAAAATCCCCCAACGAGAGATTAAAGAACTATCATTTTCAGTCATTTAAAATATGGAAACTAATATAAATAACATTATTTTGCTGTCCGATTGAAGTTTAATGAGAGTTAAGTAGATTTTAATTAAGTGTTAGAGTTCATTAGATATGAAATCATACAAAAATATAAATGAATTTCTGTAATCTCCAAGAAATTTGTGATGGATTTGATTACTATTTATAATTCCTATTATGGTAACTCAGGATTATCTCAGACTAAAGGGGAATTAACTAATTATTATGCAATTGAAAAATATAATCTGAATAATGTCAAAGCTTTTTGTAGTTATTTAATTTCAGAGGAATTCTACTTATAATTATACAAATAAGTGGAAAAGAAATCTATAGTTTCCCATTTCAGGAACTTAAATTAATTTGGAGTCTATAAAGTTAGAAATCTGACTTGTGTCTAACGCAGATTGATGCCTGGATCTCGACGGATGGATCAGCTTCAGCGAATCGACTTGAGTCATCAAACTGGCTAAGTGCCCAGCTGGCTCTGACAGCTCCGCTAGTCTCTCAGGCCTCTCGATCAGATTTATGGCCTGTTAAAATGTCCGCCGCCAAGTGCCAGGCAATTGGTTAAAAGCTACAAGCGCCCAAGATGCAACACGCTCGATAAAGCCCTGGAAACAAACAAAACCGAACAAGAAACGGACAAACAACCAAACAAAAGGGGCAATAAAACCGCAAGAGGAACGCGCCACAAGACCCAAAAAGGATCCGCAAGGAGCCCCAGCCCCGACTCGGAGTTCATAAATAAAAGATGGCAAATGACCAACGAAAAGGGCTTAAACAATGGACCAAGGAACAGGGACAGTTCGAATCGAAATCGCCAAAATGGGGCAAGAAAACCAAAATTATTCAGACGTGACTTATTTAGGACAAATTGTTTGATTTACGTTTCGCAATAAAAGGCCATAATGTGAAGGAGTTTTAAAGGTAAAGGAATAACAGGTTGATTAAAAGAATAAACTGGGGAAATTAGAAAAGTAACACGAAAGCGAATCTAAGGGATTTATAATTTATGAACCCATTTATGATTATTGATTTAGACTCTTCCTTGCTGCCTGTCACTTAATTTATTTGATTATTTCCTTGTAGATTCCCAGCCCAGGCATCTTTCGGGTTTCCAAAGTGATTCTCACGCCGCATAGAGAAGAGTTCTGTGTGTCGCCAACTCAAATCCAATCCCAGCGCTCACCAGGCACACCACGCAGATAAGTTGGAACCAAGTCGCAGTAATTTGACACCTTCGACACTTCGGCTAGGACAAGTGTCTGCGCGGCAGATTAGGGGCTCTAGACTCTGGAGGCTCTGGAAGGAAATGAGCGAGCATGGGACAGGACACGCTTGATTGGAGCGGTTGAAGAACCGAGGAGTAGAAAGAAGGTCATTGGTCCGCATCGCACTAGGCAGTCAATGCTCGGTATCATCGATGATCTCCGCCCGGGGACCGTGGCCTTACTTATTTACGAGTCGCTTTGAATATTTAATTCCGGCGGTCGGTCCTTCTAGCCGAAGTCGAAGAGATCGAAATCCCACAGTCCGCCACTCTCCCCCATTCCCATTCCCATTCCCCCTGCTCTAAGGTATTTTCTATCTCGAGTCTTGGCTGCTTGGGGCATAATTAAAATTTATGGCCAGTGCGCTTCGAGTCAATTCATTAGTCGCCCTCTAGACGGGGCCTAATTAAAAAGTTTCATAAATTCCCAAACTCTAGCCACCTGTTGATCGGCCAAGGTGTTAGTGTGCTAGTGTGTGTGACCAATTCTTTGAACTATAAAGTGTTTTGAGCAGGGTCAAAGTTGATCAAGCCAGGCCAAATTGCAGGTCGAACGGGGTTAATAGTTAATAGATATTAAAAGAAACACACGAACAAGATTAGTGTGAATAAGTTGGTTGCTAAGTAAAAACTCGTAAAAAGTTCTTTTGATTTTCATTTAAGCTTTTAAGTTTATCAGGCCAAGGTATTTTTTATTTTATACATGTGGTTAAATTGTTTAAAACACATAAAGAATAGATATAAAGAAATTATTTTATGAAGTCTGTTTACTTAAAAGATAAAAAGATTAAATACAGTGAATGTAAATGCCACATAAGGCTTTTAAAATTATATATTTAAACATAAATTATAATATATTTAGAAAGCATAATTTAAGTTTTTAAAATATAAAAAGAAAATACAAATTGAAAAACTAAGACTTCTTTTATTGAGATAAAATATAAATACAAAAAATTCCTATGATTATTTTATTAGTTTTATTGATCAGATCTAATCTTTATTGTTATTTAAAATCCTAAAACTATATTAAATAATATCTCTATATATCTAATTAAGAATGTGTTCTTGTATAGCTCACTTTATAAAATGCATACTAATTGCCTATAACTTCTTTCTTTGAAAAGTAATATAATTAATGCAGGTTTTGAGCATGTTAAAGTATTTTTCTTTTATGAACTAACCTTTATTATTATTTAAAATCGACTTAAGTCAATCATAAACTTGTGTATACATTTCTGTATATTTTGACAAGAAACAAGAGCAACATTTCCTATCCTAGAGAGAACAAAAACTGGTTGATTCCCCGCCAGAAAATCCTGTTTCCCAGCCGCCATACGTTATTGGATTTTAATGAGGAATATACAAATTATGATGGGAAGGGAAGCCGCGACAGGGACAGGAATGTCAAGTGGCAAGTGCAGGTCCCGGTCCCAGTCCCCCTTGTGCCATTATCCCTGCCACAGGCGTCATTAGCATGCAGGAGGCGGGCCCAGAGAGCGAGAGAGATCCGAGGGACCAGTTGACAGTTGTCAAATCCACTTACGCTCTTCATGGTAAACAGTTTCTGACGAGCCTCTGCTGAAGGATTTATTTAAGTGCAGACAGACTAACAGACTAATAAGTGCGGCTCATTCCGGGTCCCTCACTGCCTCTGCCCCTCGCACAAATCCATAAAGTTGTGTGTGCAAATGGAGTGACTGACGACAGGGGTCTCCCGAAAAGGGGGGGTGCCGCCGGAGGAGCAGGAGTGGCTGCTTTAACTACCTGTTTTTACCTGCCTCTGCACAGGCCAACTTTTATTTGAATTCTTAACGGACAACTCACTTTATGCCACGAGAAAGTCTCCCATGTTTCCCTCATTTTATATTTATTGCCAAGAGTTTGAAGTTTTATTTCAAGTTTAAATAAACTTTGCTGTTAGTAAGAGGTTTAATTAAATGAGCTTAAATATGCATTAAGACTGAACAAGTTTAATGAAACATCACCAAATTATTAGGAAGTTGTGGCAGCTCTGTTTGCAGTAGAGCATCAAGGAAACACACTTGGCAAACAGAGAAAACCAGACACAAAGGTGGCAATGCATATCGTGTGGATTAAGAAAGGGGAGTCAGATCGAACAGGTTAACTTCAATGGAACAGAACAGAACAGACCCCAGACCCCAGACCAACTGTTTCAATAACGATTAAACAAATGAGTTGGCTCCTTCATTTATTCGGCGGCACCCAGGTGTTTTTCGGGATCGCTGCCTGGTAGTTGGTAATATTTGCTTGGCAAACAAAAAACCAGCAGAACAATCGAAATACTTGAAGGCTCAAACAAAAAAATAATAATAAAGAGAAAAAAACTAAACTCGTGACTTGACAAGGCCAAGAAGCTGAAAATAAGGGGAAAGGCGATGGATTTGGATGGATGATGAATGGCGAGAGCGACAATTGTGCAACAATTTCCACACCATCAGCGGGAAATCCATCAGGTTGGGAACACTTTTTCTACACAGAAAGAAAGGTAATCTTATTAAAATTAACTTCAAGGTTTAAACATTGATAAGGAATGCTACCAAATGGTAAAACTTCTTATTTATAACATATGTAATTTACTAATAACAATTACCCTTTTAAGGCAAACTTAAAGTTACAGTTTATTATCCTGAAGTCTACAGACCACAGTAACCACTGCAACTCCCAACTAATTGAAATTTAAATTAAATTTAGGGCTGCAATGGATGCTAAAGAAGATGGTAGGCTACCTTTAACATTCTAAGAGAAGATTTTAAGTGTCTTAATTAAACACTAAACGGAGGTGTGGACAAGTTTTTAAAATTTTCCGTGTATTTTTCCTTTTTTCTACATATTTTTCTCGAAGCGATCTCCTTCCGTTTGGCATCTGACAATTGATGGCCCGCACATTTGTCTTTCACTTGTTGTTGCTGCGACTGTTACTGTAGCCGTTGCCTTGTTGTCATGTCTTGCACCTTCGGCAACCCGGCTCTTTCTCTCCCTTTCTCGCGGGGTCTTTTGAAGTGAACCCGTTTTGACAAATGTGTGTCATTGCTGGGCCATCAAGAGACACGATCGCCGGAGTCTGCTCTTTTCTCCCCGAATTCGATTTTGTTTGGCAATGGCAAGGTGTATTTTTCGGGCTATTAATGCTGCCGCGAACGGTAAAACCGAAAAAACCAAATCAAGTGACTGGCAAGCTGAAGATGATCGTCATCAACAACAAAAAACATTCGACGGCGTTGCCGAGCCGTGGCAACTTTCAATGAATGGAAATTCATTCAGTGAGTGGTTTTTTTTCGGCACAAAAGATCTTTCCGATCACTTTGACTTCAAACCACTTGGCTGCCAACTTACAGATATTTCCGAAATTAGTATATGCCTAGCTCTGGAGGGGAAACTTTGATCTCGTAGATCTTAAGCCCTCCCGCTGACAGTTTTCTTTCTGGTCCATTGATCCACATTTCCGCGTAAAGTTCTTTAGAATTTCTAGGGCAAATCTCAGTGACACTTCTAGAGAATGGAAATACGCTTTATTGAAGCCATTACATGGTAAATGATTCCAATAAATAGCGCGGGGCCAAAAGCGGTCCAAAATGCGACAGACAACAAACACTAAATATATGGCCAAGGAGGATCTTTAACAACTTTCGTTGTGGCGACAGCGAGGTAATTCTCGAAAGCCAAAAAAAAAGAAGGAAAATGCCTTCACATTTTGAAATAGTTTTCCAAAAAGCCCCAAAACGAAAGAATCCGTGGCGGCGACAAAGATAATTTCACGATGCTCTATCTTTTGAGGGGGATGTACCGAAGAACTGGAAGATATAGCTATAGATGTTATTTTCTGTTAAAAATAGTTAAATTCCAAAAAAAATAAAGGCGAAGTTTTAAATTGAACTGTCATTTCTTATAATATATATAGAATAATATTTCTTTCCTGAATATAAAATATCAACTAAGATTACCAACCCGAAATCTAAATTAACTCCATAACCTTTTTTATTTTATTGAATTTTCAATATTTTCAGGGTACTTCCCCTCTCGACTATTGACCCTTTTCGCTAATTATTATCTTTGACTTGAAATTGGGAAGAGAATTTCCCAACATGCGCCTTTGCATCATTTCAGAAGCCATCAGCGGCGACACGGTGGCCGCAAAAAGCTTGCCACAATTTTCATTTAATTTCAGTTGGAGGAGGCGACATTCTCCGAACCAGAGCCCCCTGCCCTGGCATCAACATCATCATCAGCAGCAGCACCAGCACCCCATCTCCCCCGGAGTAGTTGCGTAGGTGTTCGTTCCGTACTTTGTCCGTCCGGTTTTCCCAGCCGTCCGATTGTCCGCCTGTCCGCCTTGTCCGTCCGTGTGTGTCAACTGCTGCTGAAAGATTTTCGTGTCGTTGTTTCCATGCCGCCTGCCAGCAGACGACAGACACGAATTCTTTCGACAAGAAAACACATTTCGAAAACTTTTCCCCCGTTCCTTAAATTTTATTTTGTTTTCTTTTTCTCTCGGTATTTTCTTGGTGGTTTTTCTTTTTGTCTCGTGGTCTCGTGGTGCGTACGTAAAAAGATTTAGCAATAGCAATGAATTTAGTTAATTTATGGCATCTAATAACATCTCTAGAGGAAAAAAAGCATGCAAGAACATTTAAAATAAAATTTAGAACTCACTAAAATGTGTGTTTAAAATCGTGCAGGATATACGTGACCATTGGAAATACTCTTAATATGAGTTTATTTGAAGGATTACACAATTCTAACTTCTAAATATTAATAATACTGATTGTTTATTTTCTTTTAAAGTTTATGTATTAATTAAGAATGACTAAATAAAGAAACTGGAAAATATTTAATTTTTGTATCTTTAAACCTTTAAACAACCTTTACAATGTTTATTTCTTGATCTTATTCAGATAATTTAAAAATGTTTAAGACTTATTTCAACCCAAACCGCTTTTAGAAAGTGTATTAATTTTCTTTCATGCGTAAGACCTTTTAAAAAATGTTTCTCATGTGATGCATATTTTTTTCTGTGACGCTGTGGACTCACAGAAAGAGATCTCGTTAATGGTACATACATACTATATATTCACTGATCGGAATCATCCAAAGCCAAACTCCTGAGATGGCTGCCCAAGACAATGGAGAATTTCACTGGGTCAGTTTAGTTATGCGAAGATTATTGAATGATAGCTAGGCCAAAGCCATAAATATTTCGGATACTATGTGTGTGCCTCGATCGATGTTTGTGAATGGCACGAGCTCAACATCAACCTGCATAAAATGCAAATGAGGCCGACAAAAGACGCGCCAGAAACCCCCAAGAGCAACCAAATTTACGACCCAATCAATAGAGTTCCAAAGCTGTTTTGCGGCCTTTGTTTTCCTCTTTTCGGGTTTGTTTGCTATGCTAACTTTTGGGCCCAGAGCTTTCTGGTTTTCTAGAGCCAAAAGTGTACCGAAATTTACATTAATTTGTGAACAAAGTATGGCATATTATGCAAATATTTAACAGAGACGATGGCTGCCACTTCCCCTAGCAACTAAATAGTATAACTATTTCGGGAATCTAATCAGACTTCCAGGGGAAAGAAGCCCAATCCAGAAAACGTACATATGTGCCTTTCAGAGCACAAACTGATCCGAAGCTGTGTTCGTTCGAGTGTTTTCCGAATTGAAAGATAACCCAGCTGACATGCTTTCGAAATCAGGCGCCTAATCAATGTTATTTAGCAATGACTTAGCTAACGTTTAGCGCTTAATATTTTTTAATAGTCCCAAGTCGAATCGTCAAAACAGGCGCATTCCTTGGTGGCAACTTTGAAACTGAAAGAGATTAGAAATTTCCCTGACTCGGGCATTTATTATAGATGGAGCCAAATGGTTCAGATCGGATGGGCATCGGATCATTCGATTGGAATTTTCGGGCTGCTTCAACAAACTATGAATGAACACCTATAGCTATATTCCCCGAAGACTTCAAGGCGAAACTAATTTTAGACCCAAAGGTTTATTCTTTTTCGATGTCAATTTATTATTAAAATTTATGACGATATTAACACGAAAATCGGAATAATACTTTTACGCATTTGACGTTTTTATGGGCCACCCCCGAAAAAAACCCCTTTCCCGTGTCACCCGCCCCGGTTTTCGCCCCCAAAAAAAAACAACTAAAAAAGATTTGTACGCTTTTCTTATGCGAAGAAGCATTCGAAAATTAAGTCTCCTTGCTGTGTTATTTATTGCATAATTATAGGAAAAATGGCGAGACAACAAAGTAAAAAGATTATCGCCCAACGTGACCCCAGAAATAAAATATATTTCTATTTCGAAATTTCATTCCGTCGGATTTGTTTTCTAGAGGAGGAAGCCTTGACGTGCCCTGCTCCGGCCAGCCTCATCCACTGAAACAAATCATCGTAAGCAGATGAAAAATGCCATAAAGACAGAGTCACAGTCACCGTCACAGACCGGCCATGCATATGTATTAAATTGGAAACGTGTAATTTGCATAAAATCACCTGATTGAACGTTAAATATTTTTTAAGATTCAGATTATCAGGGGCCCCCGAGAAATGCTCATAAAGTTCACGATCAGAGACGGCTCTAAAAAAAAGAGACAACGATAAAATTGGGAGAAGTTAGAGCTTCATTACACTGGCAAAAAGGTAGCCATAGCCACAGGGAATTATTACCTATAATAAATCTAAAATATTCATATATTTCTCGCAGTGCCCCCAACAAGCTTAAAGATTCGGAGACAGTCCAACTTTAGAGCAACTCACTCGAAATTCAACAAACATAAATATTTGCATAAATTACCCGAAAGTTTTTCAAGCTATTTTACATTTTTAATGAACAACAACAACGAAAAAAAAATCAAATGTCTTAGGCAGTATGGAATGATTAGGTACTCCCCTTTGATCGTTTTTTGTTTGTTTTTTTTTTATTATTATTACGTCCATCGACTTAATTTCAAAGGCGATATAAATAAGAATTTTATGACGTCCAATGAGATGGAGATAAAACCAAAAATGTGTCAACTCTGCAAATAAAAGATCGAAAATAGTTTCAAGATTGGATGCTGCATAAAATAGAGGTTTCGTTTTGTTTGTAAATCTGACCAAAAATAGAAAAGCAATGAGTCAGCTTATAGTATAACAATTAGTTTAAATAAAACATAAAAGGAATTTGTGACTTTTTCCAACACAATGTTTCTTGTAAAATTATATGTACTAAATGTAATAAATTTATTGTTATCCGAAAGACTTAAAATAATAATATTTATTACTACGATAGTTTTAATGTTTACATTAAAAATTAAATTAAATAAATCAACTTTTACATTTTAAAAACATTTTTAGTAATATTTATAACGCTTTCTTTCTAATTATGAATAAAATTAAATTGATAATATATTTTTGTACAACATTTTATGAACAAATAAATAAAAATAACATTAAAAAAACAATTCAGCTCATACAATTAAATAAACTCCATATTAATAAGTAGTTATTTTTAATTTAAAATGCAACTAAAGAAAAAAGAAATAATCAATATTTATCACAATCTTAAAAATAGTTTCTGCTTAACGCAATTTCCGTTTCCGGCCATGCGATACCTTATCCGATAGTCGGAAGTCACGCACCCACAGCGCAAATTTGAGTATTTGCCGACACAGAGTGACCGTACGCCCGAAGAAGTGCAAAAGAAAAAATTGAGCGCCAGCTGTCTCGTCATCGATACATTTCGCCATGCAGCGCTGCTGAACAAGATTTTGTTTAATTTTTGTTTTGATTGGTGATTTCGGGAAGGTCTCAGCATGGATGATCCGCTCAAGCCGAAGCCCGTGCCGCTGGCCGCCGAGACGGTGCTGTGGTTCGAGTTTCTACTCGATCCGCACAAGATAACGCAGCACCTGCAGGCCCCACATCCCGGTAAGGGAGAATCACTTGTGGAATCTTTCGGATTACTAAAGATTATGGCGGCTCACCTTCCCCATTGCAGAGCCCAGCGCCATGGAGTTGATCATGCAGTTCATCAGCATGACACCAGACACGGCTATGGCATCGGTGGTGACGCCAGGCAGCGATTTGCAGAGCTTGGCGGTTCCCGGTTCCGGCGGTCCCATTCCCGGCGTGGTTGGCGGAGCCATTGCGCCCACGCCAGCCGCTTCCGCAGCCCTGATTGTGCCACCCATTCCACAAATGGCAGGAGAGAACGGTCTGCAGCTGACGAGAAAGCAGCTGGCCCTCAAGATTCTGGAACTTAAGGTGGCCACCTGGCTGAAGTGGGATCTGGACGCGCTGGAAAAGAACCTGCCGGTGTTCATGCAGCTGGCCCTGCTGCGAGATCTCTGCACAATTAGCTATGGACGGCCCCTAGGTATTCCCCTGCCCAGTGAATTCGATATGAAGATATGTGAGTAGTTTGCGCAAAAAGATTATTTAAACATTTATTTATAAAACGTTCAATATATATCCTTAGCTGCGGCAGGCAATGAGAGAGCAGCGAGGTTCGCCCTGACCATATATCACCGACTGCTGCTGCGATTACAGCTCATCAAGGAACAGGCTCTGAAAACGCAACGTCCGCCGAATATGTAGGTCCATTGCGATTCTTCGTTTTCCGCGTGCTCAAGAGTATATTCTTCCTCCTTTCAGGTACCAAACGATAGACCAACTACAGCAGTTTTTGGAAACACCCACACAGCCCTCCATCGAGTATTTGCAACAGCTGTGCGCCTCGGCAAAGCCCTTTTACGTCTTCCACTACGACAGCTTCATAACTCTGCAGTGCGACGATCTGGGCACTGGCCAGAACTATGACCTTATGCATTTGATAACGCCACAGGAGCTGCGAGCCCAGATTCACTATGAGCTAGCGCAGTACTACCTGTACACCAAGCAGTATGTCTTGGCCCGAGAAGCGGCCGCCGCCTGCAATAGTAATCTGCAGGCCATTCCTCCACAGACCACGCTCCACTTCTGCCACATACGACCGGCGGAGCTGGAGGGCTTGCTGCAAGCCTGTGGCATCAGCGCTCAGGCTCAGACTCTCTTGGAACGTTTTCAACAATCCCTGCTAAACAATTATGCTGATATTGTGCCCATCCTGCGGTTAGACAATAAAGCCAGGGAAATTCCACTTGTGAGTCGACGGCAACTGGAACTGGACATCGAGGGTACCCTCTCCACGGGCTTGCTCAAGGAAACCATCCAGCTGCAGCTGCAGGTGGCCGCCTTGAATGTCGTGCGCAATATCTTTGAGTGGGGCAGCATCTTTGGCAGTGTGGAGTACTTTGAGAAGTATCGGGAACTGGACTGCCTGCCGCCGCTAGTCGAGGCCCTCCAGGAGGTGCTGGGCCACTGCAGTCCCAAGGAACAGGAGGCACTAAAACACTTTCTTATTGATTGCTTGATGCATCAGGGAGGGCAGTCGCGGCCATTGCTGCAGACAGTGCGGGGGTTTGGTATTTTCACGGCAGATGAGCTTAAGGATTTGGATGAGCAGATGCTGCAGGCAGCACCGCCAGTGCCCACGAACTCGCTGGCGTCGCTCTCTGACTGGATGTGCCACTCGAAGAGTGAGTGTTCCCATTGAATTAAAATCTTACGAAGATTACCTAATGTTATCAATCCTTCCAGTGAACCGAATAGATGTGGGCGCCTTGGAACGACAACTCATCAGCTGCACCAATGCCAATACAGTGAGGATTCTGTTGGTGAAACTTTGCGGCACGGCACCTGCGAAACCTCTGTGGGCCATCAATCCAAGCTGGGATGTGCCGCAGCCCCTTAAAACCTTGATCATGGCCATGCCGGTTAGCTTCCTGCAGGACTTCAGCTATGTTCTGCTAGGAAAAGCAAGAGAACTGGCCATTAGGGGGAACTATATCGACGCGGTGTCTATGCTGAGTGTTCTAAAGTCGGAAACGCAACGGCAGGAAATGGCTGCTAATGTGCAGCTGATGTGCAAACTTCTCACCTGGGAGATCCTGCATATACAGATTACGCAATGCCTGGAAGAGTGGCACCTGAAGCCGCTTGACCTCCAATCACTTAGTGGAAGATGCAAGCAATGCCTGGGTGCCCTGCAGGCGGGAGATTCAATCATCCCGCGGCCGGACATCCTCGAGAGCTGCGCGATCATGCTGCTCAACCTCACGGAATTCCCACCTCTACTTTACCTGGACAAGCGAGCAGGTCCGCTGGAAATGCCGCTGGCATTCGCCGCTACCTTCATCGAAATGGAAAAGATGAAAGGCCCCAAGAAGGTGTGCCGCGATTCCTGGGAGCTTATGCTAAGCATGTTCCTTAATGTCCCCAAACGGGCGTCGTCGGGTATGGGCGGGATCAGCTCCCTACAGGCCTTCCTGCAGCGCATACGGCACCAGAGCGTCTTCGGGCTGGCTATTTCCATGCTGGGCAAGATCCACAACATCCTTAAGGACGACCCCAATCACGATCTCAGCTGCGAGTACATGCAGCTGTGGCCTACCAGCATTACGAAGTGAGAAGTTTGCTCTTTATACGTGATGATCCTTATTTAATCGCTTCGCTTTTCCCTCCTTCAGCCCCATCAGCTACAGCTTAAGGAGCGTCTGCGAGATCCTGCAATGGCTGCTATCCGAGGCCCTGGCCTACTATCCCCAGACCATATCCTGGCTGAAAATGAAGGGCGACCTGGACTTGGCCATTGGCAACAATGAGTCAGCCATGCGCTGTTACGTGAATGCATTGGTCACTGGGACGGATTACTGCACGATGCCGCTGCAAAGGAACGTGGCCGATGACTATGTAATCCGCAAGATGATTCGGTGTGCCGCCAATCTCGGCTGCCACATGCAGGCCACCGTTCTGTGTCAGTTTCTCGATGAGATCGATTACGGCATTGTGTTCAAGAATCTCAGTGAGAAGTCCTCGAATTTTACGGATGCCATGGATGCTTATTATAGCTGCATTTGGGACACCACGCTCCTGGAATTCATAGTCAATTTGCACGCAAAACGTGGCGAGCACAGTCGGAAACTGGAAGCGGTAAGAAGCTCTAACTAAAGATTATTATGAAACTGTATTTATCTTTTGTTTATCTCCACCAACACAGATCTCCATGATGGGCACCCTGGAGCTGAACGCGAACAACAACGAGGAGATCAAACGAGAGAGCGCCATGGTGCGGAAATCGCGATTTCTGCGAGCCCTGGCCAAGCAGTATTTGCTGTAGTCCCCCACACAGCCCAGCCCCTTAGAAATCCAAGCTCTTAATTCAAAATCCAATATATCCATAATCCAACATCCCAACCTCACCACGCCCACAAGCAGACCAACTAGGATTAAGCTCAAAGATGTAGTTTTTATTATTGTATGCGTAGGCTTTAAATACGGATAAGTTAAATATTAAAAGAATTGTATGTTTTTTCCAGACCACAACTTAGCTACCTACTTGGGTCTTCTGCCTCGGGCGCCACCGCCGCTGGTCTTGGCCTTCTTGTTGTTGGCGCTCTTCTTGGCCTCCTCGGCCTTCCTTTTCGCCGCATTGATGGCACTCGGGGAGCTGGGCAGGGTCTTGAAGAAGCTATCAAGTCGCACCTGGGTCTGGGCCTGCTTCGATTTGAGCAGTTTCTTGGCGCCGCTGCGCACCCGTTCCTCGTTGAACTGCCGGTCGCCGCAGAGGAACTTAACCAGGCCCTCCTCGTCGGGTTCCGTCCACTTCAGATCAATAGCTTCGGCATTGGCTACCTCCGGTTCGATAAACAGCTCGCGCGCCACCTTGTAGTTCCAGTTCTCGGGCACGGTGTACTTGCTGGTATCCAAGTTGTCCAGTATGGTCTCGATATCCCTGTAATTGTTGATCAGCTCAATCGCGCGCTTTGGTCCAATGCCCTTGATGCTCTCGCAGTAATCGCAGCCTAGAAGGATGCAGAGATCGATAAACTCCCGGCTGTTGATGGACAGACCCTCGAGCAGCTTGTCGTAGCTGAACTCCTTGACGGGCATCTTGCGCGCCTCGCTGTAGGTGAGATATCGCAGCAGTTTCGTAGAGCCAAATGTGAGAGCATCCATATCCTCCGTGGCAGTGGCGTAGACCTTGCCCGCCTTGACCAAGGCAGCGCACTGCGCCTCCGCCTCGCAGGGAGCCTCCACATAGGGGACGCCCATTAGGGAGAGCAGCTCCTTGGCTTCGTTAGCGTGATCCTTGGTCACACGAACCAATCGGCGATTGAACTTCTCAATGCCGGCATCATCTCCCGCATCTGTGGCCGCTTTCAGAGCTTTCTCCGCCTCCTCCCTTCGCTCAGCTCGCTTCGCCAGCTCCCCAGACTTTAGATCTGGAGGTTTTCCATCGAAAACATACACTGGCTTGATTCCGTTGTCCAGCAAGCGGATGGTGCGATAGAACATCCCCATCAAGTGGGAAGTGGGATCACCATTTACACTGGCCAACTGGGCGCCCTCGGCACGCACAGCGATGAGGAACTGGTATAGGCACATACTAGCATCAATGGCCACCTTGCGACCTTAAAAAGAATATAACACACACAAGGAATTAGTTCTATAATTAAAGAAACCGTAGGTCACTCACCGAAGAAGTTCTTGATCTCACTTTCCCGAATGGCCTGCGGGGCCAAGTCGGCAATGAGCTTGGATAAGCCCAAAATTCCCATGGCAATCTAGGTATTCCTGATCAGTAGAATATAAATAAATTTCGATTTGCAAATAATGTTTTGTTTGCAAAAACACGCCGCGCGCTTTTTGGCTGCCAGTGGGACCGTAATTAAATTTCTGTCTTTGCGGTCGCGAGATATCGATATTTAGGAAAAAATTGTGAAATAAATGTATCATCTTTAGAAAAAAAAATATCGATATAATTTTGATAAACAATTGAATGTGTGTCGGCTGACGAAAAAACAGAAAAACCATTAAAATTATGGTATGTAAATTGCTGAAAAAGTATTGAAAACTCGCCGGAAAGTGCAAGCGGGCGGGAAACATTAAAAACAGACCGATCCGAAAGGTGTTTTGTGTGTAAATAAAGCGCAACAAATTCTCCGCCACCGTGTGGAGAACTATCGTTCTCTCCCCGCTCATTTATGTGTGTATAAACATGGCGTCGTTGCGCTCGGACCCCCGATAAATACATGCGCGTGAGCGGGACGGCTAGTGTGTGGCCGCCTCATAGATTTGCAATGTTGTTTTTTCAATTTCTATCGCCTCTCTCCTCTCGCTCGGAGAAAGACACGCATACACAAACCCTCCGTGGAAACACTCGGTCCGAATAAAAACGCACAAAACCTATGGTAGAGGCCGCCAAAAATTAGCAAGTGTAATTCAGAGTGATTTTTGTATATTTCCATGTTCCCCTTCCATCGGCAGGATTCTAACAAAGCGGCAGAAACGGCAGCCAAAGAAAATGCCGCCGATAAGGTAAGCGAAGTGGAAAATGCAGCGGGCGCCGCGGGGGAGGCCAAAGCCGAAAAGGCCACCGATGCAGCGACACCCCCTGCCGCTGCCGATGTCGACGCCTCTGCTGCGGCCACTGATGACGTCGCTGATAAAAAAGCCAAAGGAGACGCTGCGGCAGCGCCAGATCCCGAATCGGATGCAGGTAAATAAAAGCCACGCGCACACAGCCGCAACCTACCTGTCGGTGTGTGTGTGCGTGCTAAGAACGAGAGAGAAAAACAAAAATCATAAAATGAATTTTGCGCGCGTTTCAGAAACGCGGCGAACTTTATTCTTGTTGTCTCTCTCTTACCCTCTTGGGGCTGGTGGGGGGCCGTGTGCTTTGCTCTCTTATTCGATTTTCATTTCTCTTTCTCTCATTCCCTTTGGAATTCCTATTGGTTTTTATCTTCGTGTTAGGAGAGCTTCGTTGTGGCGCTGCGGTCTAACGCGTCGTTCCATCTCTTGTTTATGGTGTTGCGGCATGCGGTGGTTCGAGTCCTCTCAGCGCGATGTTTACAAAACTTTTATTCGAAAACTATGCTAAATTTTCTGCTATTTCTCTCAATATTCTCCTTGGCTATTGTTCATGCTAAATCCTTCTATGTGGGTTGTGCGTAGTAAGAGTCAAGGTACATCAAGACTTCAATTTTCATAGTTCCTTGCGCTCCCAAAGCCTAGCATTGGACTTCCCAAGCATGAAGACATTTTAAAAATGTTTTTTGTTGTATATAATTTTAAATTTCAACGAGCAATAATTAATATGTGTATATTTTTATAAATTATTCAGCCGCTGCGGACAAAAAGGAGAAATCCCCCTCACCGGCTGTAAAGAAATCTAGTAACAGCAAGGATGCAGCTAAAAAGGAGGAGGACGACGACAAAGATGATGAAAACACAGAGGATGGCGATGAGCCGGATGAGAACGAAGAGGAAGATGACAAGGATGGTGACAAGAAGCAGAAGGCCAAATCGGATGCAGATGACAAGAAGAAGGATGCCACAGATGAGGCAAAGCCAAAGGCAGGAGCTGAAAAGGCTAAGAAGGCCGAGCCGACAAAAGCCAAGAACGGCAAGGTGGGCAAGGCGGAGGACGATGACGACGAAGAGGATGACGAAGATGCGGAGGATGATGCTGATGGTGATGGTGATGAGAACGATGGCTTGGACAAGAACAACGAGGTAGCCGAGGACGATGAGAACGTCGTTGCTTTGGCCGAGATCGATCGCATCAACGAGAACATAAACAAGACCCGGGTGGATGGGCTCCAAACTCTGCATGCAGTAAGCTAAACCACTTAAAAATCTTATAAGACAAACTGTAATATTTCCCGCCATTTTTTTTTAGCTTTGCTTTGGTGCTCAGGGCAAGAACAACGTCGTAAAGAAGAACTTACGCTCCTTTGCCGGCTTCGAGTTCGCCAAGGATTCGGCAGAGTACAACAAAAAACTAGAGTCCATCAAAAAGGTCGACAACAAGGGTCTGCGCAGCATCTGCGAGATACTCGTGCTCGATCGCAAGGGCAGCAAAAACGAGATTGTGCTGCGGGTGCTCAAATTCTTAATGGAACCCGATGAGTCGCTCTGCTTGGAGCAGGGAGACGAGGACGAGGAAGATGCAGAGGAGGAGGATCTGGATGAGGATGAGGATGAGGAGGATCCGCCCAGTGAGGAGGACAAGAAGCGCAAGAGCACCAAGTCCAGTGGACCAGCTGGCAGAGGTTCCGCGCGCAATTCCGCTGGACGTCCCAAGCGAACCACAGCAGGAAAAAGTAGGATTATCGCAGACCTAATTTTCCCTTCTGAAGCTAACTTATTTTGGTTTGGTTTTCAGAAATGTCCGCATATGTCGATTTCTCCAGCTCGGAGGAGAGCGAGCACAAAGTTGCCGTGCCCAAGAGGAGACGCAATGATGACTCGGAGTCCGGCTCAGATGTAAGAAAAGTTTGGTTATACAAATTTCGGAGATTTTTTAATTCGTTTTTATTTTTTACAGTACAATCCTTCTGGAAATTCAGACTCTGATGCCGGTCGTGGTGGTGGTGGCGGAGGAGCAGCTGCTCGCAAAGCTCCCAGTCGTGGCAGTCGCGGTCGTCCGGCGCGTAAGAGTCGCCGGAGAAACTCTGATTCAGAGGAGGAAGAGGAATCTGAACTGTCCGAGGCTGATAGTGATGTAAGTTGATTTATTATGAATGATTTCCATTATTAATTTTAAAACGTATCCGCATCTGTTCAGGTCCCGAAACGCAAGCGCGGCGCAGTGGGCAAACGTGGAAGGCCAGCAGCACCTGCGCCGGCTGGACGAAGAGGCAGAGGGCGCGGTGCAGCGGCGCGAAAGCGCAAGGATTCCGATAGCGAAGAAGAGGATATATCCGAAGATGAGGACGAGGAGGAGCTGTCTGAATTTGGCAGTGATCAAAGCGAGGTAAGCCATCCAAGTTTAATAAATACACAAGAGTCACATGCAAATAATATTCCTTGCAGGAGGAACGTCCAAAAAAGAGTAAGAAACCCACAACGCCTGCGAAAAATAGCAAAGCCAATAACAAGTCAAAACCAGCTGGAAAGGGTAAGTCCAAAGAAGTATTACCCAAGGGCAATTAAAAAAATTGTTCTCATTTAAAAGCCGAAGGTCGATCGAGGAAATCAAAGAAGGAGTCGTCCGAGGAAGAGGATGATGATGTCGATGACAAGGATGAATCCGACGAGGACGAGCCACTAACCAAAAAGGGCAAACAGGCATTCCCAACGGTAAGTCCGTTATCTGTGGTGTATTATTTAAAATACCTAATTAATCGGATCATTCTTATCAAAGGATGAACAAATACGCGGCTATGTCAAAGAGATCTTGGACAAAGCCAATCTCGAGGAGATTACCATGAAAACAGTGTGCAAGCAAGTGTATGCGAAATATCCAGACTTTGATTTAACAGAAAAGAAAGACTTCATCAAGGCCACAGTCAAAGCGGTAAGCGAACTCCCTTGGCATTAGCGAATATCATTTTAAACAATTAATCCACTTTCAGTTAATTGCGACATAGACTACGTAGAGACGAAGACGGGGGAGGGTCCAGGTCCTGTAGACAAACAAAACAAGTGGCGACATCAGTGTCAGCACATTGTTTGGCGCACTTTTCACAAACTGCCGAGACAGAACAACGTCGGCCGCAGTTAACGATGAGTTACTCTTAGTAGTTGTTCTATAAGTATATAATTTGTACTCCTATCCTAAAAGCTATCTGCAGTTAACCTTAAACCTAGCGTCAGCGGCAGTAGACTATCCACTCTTATATATATTCAAATGTATATATACAATTCTTATTTGTCCTATTCTACACATCCATGTACACGTTTTTTTTATTTGGACAGCTCTGCACAAAAAGTGTGTACATTAAGCGAAAAGAAAGATAAACTTGTAAAAATCCGATAAAGGCAAATCTAAAGTAGTGCATTTTGATTTGACGTTCAATGATGTATTTAAAATTAAGTCACGAGAAATAATAAACTAAAAGCAAAACTACAAATTGATAAAAGCATTGAGAATAATATTCACACACTGGCAGCAGTACAAAAACGAAAATTGATGAAAAACACTTGCAAAACGTTTTTGGCAATGTAAAAAAGTAGCTTTTTGGGCACCATGTAGTCTTAAGACACACAGAAATAAACACACTAAATCGGAGAGAGTGATTCCCCCAGCAGATGTTGTTCCAGATATTCATTTCTACCCTATAATTTCGATATCCCCCGCCCAAAAAGAGCTCTGGCCTTAGTGATCGACGATAGGAGGAAGGTTTCTCGGCAATGTAACGCAACCTAGAGACAAGCTCACACGCCGCAGTGTGAGTAAAAAAAACAAAAAGATTGACAAAACGGAAAGAGAAAAAATGAATAAAGTTAAATATTATAAATATTAGGATATAAACGAAGTAAAAATAGATGTATGTTAATTTTAAAAGAGAGAAATGGGAGTACAAGAAATAAAAACCGGATATCAAGCTAACACAAATTACCACAAAGAACAAAATCAGTTTGAATCTTATCACAGCCGCATCTCAATGTAAGTTTTCTTGTAGTAAACTCGTGAATAAATAACAAAAATCAAATAACTCGATGTATGTCTGTATGTTGAATTGCCCAAACCCCTGAAAGAATTTCTGTTTCAACTTTCAATGTTTCACTGCAAACTGCTAGGATACAAAAAATAAATAATTGCAGTGTATTCAGTAATAAAACGCTACAAATTAACTAAAATCGTATTATTGTTTGGCTGACTGGATGGGAAATGCTTCAATGTGAAGGAGTGATGTTTCCTAAAACAATAGAAACCCTAAAAATCACCTCTTCCACGTGAAAAACAAACTTTATGTTGGATTTTTTCGTAATTGGAAAAGTTTATTTGAAAATTGGAATAATCATTATGGATGACAAGGGAAAGTATTACTAGTAATACACTTAATTGTACGTAAACGGTTTAGGAACTACTTCGGAAGCTAAAACTAATATCGGATCAGATATTGGAAGATATCACTGTGACATAGGGCTGAAACACACAGATAAGTCAGTAATGATTCAGTTAAATAAAGGTTTTCAAAGTAAACAAAAAAATATATATATATGAAAAATATTGCGATAATTTCTGGTAAAATACATATGTCAATGAGAATATGGGAGTATAATAAAATTTTCTGTCAATTGGTCCTGCAAATAGATCAAAGCACGTAATTTAAATCAAATATAAATGGAAATGTATGCAGAAATGTCAATTTCAAAAATATATATATCATTTGATTGCAAAATAAACGGCTTGACATTGGACCCAAAAGAAATGCTTAACGAAATGGGTTATTGAACGCACTACATCTAGTATGTGAGATCATACTTACCTCCAAGTGTAAACTCACATCATCTTGGAAACCTTTCCTGGAATTAAAAGATGGAAGAGAAACGACTTCCCAAAACCACTTAAACATGTAGCTACGCATCTTCAACTGCCATATAGTATTTTAGATTGAATACAGCTACTATTCACAATAGCCTTGAATGAGTCAAAATCCTAACCTTTTGCCACACTTATCATACTTGTTAGTTATATATATAGTATACGAAAGACGACAATATAAATATAGGATAGGCTTGGGAGCCAATGTAAACCGCTTATATAGCAAGCAAATGATACCTTGAAACGATATTTCACAAAAGTACAGCACTGAATTGATTAATATAGAGAGAGCACTGTTCGGGAAATCGAATATCGTTGCAGTTGCTAGGAAAATATATAGAAATGTATATATATATATGTATATATTGTTTATGAAAATTTCAGAGATAATAATAATATATAGATAGCATATTCAGGATAATCAGAGTAAGCAATATAATTGTGCAGTTTGATATAAAAATGTAATTCCAATATGGTTCAAAGCATACCGAATAAGGTGGTAATCAATCGACTAGGAATAGTTAAAGCCTCTCCCGATCCCCCAGATCTCATCTCCAAGAACAAGAGCCTCTGCAAATATGCTCGAGAAACGGGTTTCAACATAAAATTGGTAATATCGAATACAGTCGGAACACACCGACTGTGTGATACCCGCTACTCAGTGGCCCCATATAATATACTTTCATCATGACCTACAGAATTTTTCTTTTACCTAGATCTTTTTCATTTTGTGGACTTTTAGTAAACTTAAATTTTCTCTTCAGAGGAGCCTACATACCAGATTTCGAAGCTTTTAGACATGTAGATCCCAAGATTAAGAGGAATACTTTACCATGGACCCTAAGAGTAACGGGTATAAATATAATCAATAGAAACGCAGTAGGGCGCACACAGCACCGAAGTGCCATATGCTGTTAATATGTTTATATATATGTATATATATTATATGGTATATATTAAATGTTTATTCAAAGTTTCGCCGACTGCAGGTCGAATCTAGATCTGGATCTGGATTCCGATCTGAGCCGGCAACGTTTACAATATATATGGTTCATCTGCTGTTGCAACAATCAGATATTTGGGGAGACGTAAAACTTAATTTAGATTTTTTTCAAAGTGGGTTTTATAAATAATGGTAGACCTACATTCATTTTGGGTAAGTATATTCAATTGCAATAGGTATGTTTAATTGTATATAGACAGTAACAACAACACACGATGATCTTACCAAGTTTGACACTTTTACAATATCTTGTTTGTATATTTGTTCATGTTCGTTAGGGGGTTATCTGGTGTGAGAAAGTTTTGGGGTTTTTCATTTCGTAATTCTGTTTTGAACTCGTCTGAAGGGCGGCCTCTGAGTCTGAAAGAACATACTTTATGTTTGCATATGATAATATAGATATATATATATATATATTGAAACAAGATGATTTCACTGCTCGTAAATGAGTTGAGTTCCTTAAGGGTAAATATTGATTGGAATAGTACACAAATATAAGTTATAATAAGTAAATTCAGTTTCAGCTTACAGCTATAAAAAATAAAGTTACAACTGAAAGGTGAAAATATTAGCACGAAAAAGAACCCTCTTTACACCAGGCCCTCGCTTTTGCAATGTTGTATTAATAATATTCGGTTACAGGTTATTTATCTTACCAGATCAGCAGATGTCATTGATCGTGTGTAATTGTAGATCTCTCATGTTGTTCAAATTTGTTTTACAAACTAAGCTAGGCTACGTGAAAATGGGTTCATGTATCAAAAACGTTCGTTATCTTTTAAGCATTAAATGTATATATATATATATTTATAGGCGTAAGCCCCTAATGATATATATGGTATTTCAGTATTATTGCAATTGAGAGTTCGCTTTCCCAAAAGTCTTTAAAAGAAGACTGTGGATGGTTCGGTTTGCCTAAATTGACGGTGAAAGTGAGAGAAATCATATAAAAACACCCAAAACATTGTCATAATTCGCTTCTTTGTGTCTGTACAAATGGTGATCATGATTATCAGCAAACGGCATAGGCATATATCTTTCATTATGTTAGGTTTAGGCATATCTAGATATTGTGTAAAGATAGACTTAAGTTCTCGGGGAAGGGTGCCTTACGGTTCTAGAGGGGAAATTATAGGCAATATCCAAATAATAGAGACATATTAATAATAATATTAATTTACATTTATGCAAAAGTGCGACAAGTGGCACAAGCTAAACGTTCAATGTTGCACTTTTTAATTTATTGACTCCGTTCCTGCTCCTCCTTCTCCACCATGTGTTGTCTCTGTCCGTCTGTGTCCTTCGGGCGCTGCTTCTCTTTTCTTTTCTGCTGTTTAATGTTATTAAAAATCTTTTCGGATTTGCTAGTTTTTTTTTTACGATTTTTTTTCTTGTGGGGGATAAAAGACATAGGACATAGTAGAACAATAGATCACTGCAAAGAGTTTTTACGCATGGTAAACAAAATTTGGTTAGCATTATCACAAGTTAAAATATAGAAAATAAGATGTGGGTCTTTTCTCAGCTGAGCATAGGCAAATTTTACAAAAAAAATCTATATACATCTACAATTCTTCTCAATTAAATAAAATCATAGCTTAGAGACCGAGTTCACCTACTAACCAGCTGAAGGATTCGAAAGTGAGAATTTTCGTATGCTCAGTTCGAGTACTGCGAATTACCCATTACTGTGTGTAAAATGGAGATGGTAGATGCATGATCTAATACTAAGCGGGTTTTTCAGAAGCAGATAGGTAAAGCAATAAAATACGTAAATGAAAATTCCAAAAGCAGAAAATTCAAGTTCAATTAAAATCGATTGGTTAAATACACACTCCACTACCAGCAACTGGGAATAACTCACCGGATGCAAGGCACCTGCTTCGACCTCCCTTCGCATCGTCGTCCAGTTCAGATTTCACTCCCGCTTCCCGCTCCCGATACCTCATCTAACGCTCTTAGTGTTTGTCGTTTTTGTGCGATTTTTGCTGCTGTTGGCCAGGGGCGCCGGGATAGCCGCCGTAGCCAGCGCCTGGATATCCACCAGGATACCCAGCTGGCGGACCACCACCTTGTCCGCCACCTGGCTGCGGCGCTCCCTGCGGCTGGCCACCAGCAGCAGCTGCCGCCGCATAATACTGCGAATACTGTGCGTACTGGCTGGGTGTCATGCTCTGTCCATATCCGCCAGCTGCCGCCGCCGCAGCTGCTGCTGCTGCTGCCGCCGCTGCGGCTGGGTTGGGTTGTTGCTGACCAGGATTGGGACCACCACCCTGGCTGGGATTGGGCGCATTGTTCTGGCCACCGCTAGGTGCTCCATTCTGTGACTATTTTTGAAGATCATTAGTTTAAGAGCAAGCTGAAGAATGGTTTGTATAAGACCTACCTTGTTCTTTAACGTCTTTTCAATGGCCTCAGCCTCCTCGATCTTGCCCACACTGCGGTAATACTCTGCCCATTGTGCACTGTAGTCAGCTCCTCCAGCTGCGCTGGCACCTCCTGCTTGCTGCTGGGACTGTGACTGCTGTTGAGGTTGTTGCTGCTGCTGTTGGGGTTGCTGCTGGCCGGGGCCAGAGGCAGCACCCGCTTGCTTGGCCTTCATCTGTTGTTCAATCATTTCAGCCTCACGATGGCAGCCCATTTGTCTGAAAATTGAATATAGTTGAAACGTTTATAAAAACTACTTAAAAGTCTTACAAGCTAAGAATCTATTTTTCAATTATAATGAACAACTCACTTGTAGTATTCTATCCACTGTGCAGAGAAATCCTGGCCGCCGGCTCCTGCAGCAGCGCCTGCACCTGCACCTTGATTGGCTGTCATCGCCATTTGCTGCTGCTGCTGTTGTTGCTGACCGGACGGATCCCAGCCCTGCTGGCCGTAGGGAGCACCTCCCCAGGGCTGCTGCTGTTGCTGCTGATAGCCCTGGCCACCACTAGGATCGCCGCCTTGCATTTGATTGGGACCACCATAGCCGCCGCCTTGTTGTTGATTGTGATGTGAATTGTTCTGACCACCTCCTCCTTGGTTGCCACCCCCTCCGCCAATAGGCTTGCGGGAGATGACATTCAGCTCCATATTTATCTTTTCGGAGATCATTTGGCGGGCTGCCTCCACCTGGTCGGTTGTGCCCTTGGATTTGAAGAGTTTCTCATTGGGCGGATTGCTGGCATTGCGATCCATTTCTGTGTGGGCTCCGGATTGCTGGTTGATCAGCTTAATAGTCTCACCACCGCGGCCAATAACAATCTGAGAAAGCGGGATAATAGTTAGGAAAATGACAAATTCAATCCAAAGATTAAACCTACACCACACTTGGAAGCGGGCACCAGGAATGTGATCTCCTCCCGTCCGCCTTGGGCATGGTTCACTCCATATCCGTAGCCGTAGTTGGAGTTGCTCTGGTCGCCGCCTCCTTGGCCCCCGCCTCCGCCGCCTCCATTGCCATTTCGGTTCATGCCATTGCGTTGCTATTGGATCAGGAGAGTTGTGGTTAAAAGAGGCTTCTACAGATCACCCGAAAGACGCCCGCTCACCATCACGTTCTCGATCAAGCCATCAATGGTGCGCTTGGCATCCTCGACCTGCTGCCGAGTGCCCTGAATGACGCACCGCCGATCTCCCATCTCGTCGTTCTTTCCCTGAATGAACTGCAGCTTGCATCCGCATTCGGTTTGTATCTTTCGGATCATGTCGCCGCCCTTGCCAATGACCACGCCCACCGCGATCTTCGGCACAAAGACTTCGACACTCTCGCCGCCGTTGCCGTTGTTAAAGTTGTTGTAGCCCATGCCAGGCCCGCCGCCTCCACTGCCACCTCCAGCTCCTCCGCCGCCGCCACCACCTCGTCCTCCCTGCTGCTGAGTCTGGGCATCCTTCTGGGCAATCAGATCCAGCACCATCTGCTTGGCGTGCTCGATTTTCTGTGCCTCACCGGAAATTCGCAGCGGCTTGATCACCTCTTGATTGGGCCCATCCTGTATAATGATCATCTTGGCGCCAGTCTTCTCTTGCAGCTGTTTTATGGTGTCGCCACCCTTGCCAATGACCAGCCCCACCTTGGCGCCCGGTATCATGATCTCCTGATACGGCGGATAGCCGCTAGGCCCTGGTGGCGGCATGTTAATAGTAAGCAGGACCTCTACCTGTCCGCCTCCACCGCGATTGGCCATAGTCTGGATCATCTCGCGTCCCTTGGACACGGTTTCGCGCTGGCCGCGCAGCATCAGAACGCGATCCTGGTCCTGCATAACCTGGATCTTTGCGCCCGACTCGGCCTGGATGTGGGTAATAGTGTCGTTGGCGCCACGACCCATAAAGGCACTGGCCACCGAGTCGGGGATGCGGATCTGCTCTTCGCAAGTAGTGCCCGCCGAGGCAGCCAGTCTGGCGGCAACCGCTGTTGCTTGGGCAATCGCCTGGGCATTGATGGCGCCGCCCTGGCCGCCACTGCCTCCACCTCCGCTACCACTGCTCATGTTTGAGTTGTTGGCGTAGTCTGGGCTACCGAAGGAGCGCTTGCTGTCGGGGCCACTGTCGCCGTCGTCGTTCATTCGCTTAAAAGCGTTGCCGCCAGGACCGGGACCTCCTCCTCCTGCTGGTGGCGATGGGCCCACTGGTGCACCGCCTTGTTGGTTCGGTTGGATCTTTGCCGCGATCTGCGGTTAAGCGGGAAAGGGAATATTGTGTTATATATATACACACACACGGCTTCCGGCTCTTCCTCTTCTCGGGGGCTGACCGGGGTTCGCTTACCTGTTTGGCACGCTGTATTGCCTGGGCCAGCGCCTGAGATTGACTAAGGCTTGCTTGCTGAGTTTGAAAGTCGCTCATTTCGGCACTCGATTCGTTGTGATTTTGATTTCTTTTTTCCGGCCAGAAACTTTTTCACTTTTCTCCACGAGTTGAAAAGTCAATAACGAAAACGGGGGCGAGTTTTTCACGTATAAAAAAAGCCTGATACAAGAGTTTCCCCTGCTTGTATTCGGCAGATTATGACTTCTCTTGCTTGGCGCTTTTGTTTACAACTGGTTTGGTTTACTTTTTGAACGGCTTGCTCGCGTTTTTCACGTTTTTTTTCGGCTTTTCGGTGAAAATTATTTGCAAAAATTGTTGTAGCATCAAAGTGATAGTTTGATGAACTACGAAATATACCGAAAGTGGGAGAATGTATACTGAAAAATTTCAAATAATTTGTAAAATACTAAATGTACCAAAATCGGTTACGCTCAGTATCCAGTTCTTAAATTTGTCACGCAGCGCAAAAATGTTTATATTCGTTGTTCGGCTTTTTTTTGAAGGCCGATAATGCGGCATTTTTCATGGCGGGATCCATAGTTTGAAATATGTGAAGGGAAGAGCGAAAGGCAACCATTGCCAATAGCTACATAGTATTATTAAAATTGTTATTCTTTTTCGCTACGCGTCATGGAAATACTAAAACGCGCGCCCTCAAATAATCTCCTAACGCCTGCACCATTCTAGTATGACAAGTTATATGCCTCTCGCTCTCTCTCACTGCTTTGGTTGAACGGTCACACCTTCTTTCTTCGTCGGCAACGTTGCGCAGAGCACGGGCATTTGATTGTTAAACGCGAATTTACCCCACAAAAACGCATTTAAAATGGCTTTCGGTGATGTGAAGACCCCAGCTGGACTCAAGGAGTTGAACAACTTCCTGGCCGACAACAGCTACATCAGCGGGTAAGCACGCGGCGCCCGAATGTGAGGTTAGGAACAACCGCACCACGTCGGCAGACTACCAGCTTTCCCATTTTAGCATAATAACTTGAATCTCTCTTTAATTTCCGTAGATACACTCCCAGCAAGGCCGATCTGTCGGTGTTCGATGCTCTGGGCAAGGCCCCGGCCGGCGACTACTTGAACGTGGCCCGGTGGTACCGTCACATTGCCTCCTTCGAGGCCGCGGAGCGCGCCGCATGGACTGGCACTCCTCTGCCCCAGCTGGCTGGAGCCAAGCCCACTGTGGCCGCTCCCGCCAAGCCGGCTGCCGACGATGACGATGATGTGGATCTATTCGGATCCGACGACGAGGAGGACGAGGAGGCCGAGCGCATCAAGCAGGAGCGCGTCGCCGCCTACGCTGCCAAGAAGTCCAAGAAGCCCGCCCTCATTGCCAAGTCCTCCGTGCTCCTAGACGTCAAGCCCTGGGACGATGAGACCGACATGAAGGAGATGGAGAAGAATGTGCGCACCATCGAGATGGACGGTCTGCTGTGGGGAGCCTCCAAGCTGGTGCCCGTGGGCTATGGCATCAACAAGCTGCAGATTATGTGCGTCATTGAGGACGATAAGGTGTCCATTGACCTGCTGCAGGAGAAGATTGAGGAGTTCGAGGACTTTGTCCAGTCCGTCGACATTGCTGCCTTCAACAAGATCTAAACATGAGATTCTTGATACTCTTATATTTTGAATAAATTGAGCAACGTAAAGCAACTAAGGAATGCATTTTTAAAGGGAATATAGTTAGTTAGGATAACAAGTAGATTTATTTATGACTTTACATGGTTGTTATTAGAAAACTTTAAGATACTAATATTAATTTGGACTGAAATCTTAATTATGCCTCCTAAAGCATTCACCTCCCAAATGTATACTTTGAAAATTAAGGCAAAGTATATAGTTTTAAGTTATCTCTTAAGCTGTCCCAACTCTCTCAAGTTCTCAGCTCAAGTCTTTCGTTTCCAGAGCTTTGCCAGAGCTTTGGAAACCAAAAAGGCTAGCTCATCGGACTCCCCAGCTCAGTTGATAGGCACGCTCGATAGAGTTCGGTTCTATAAACCATAAAATCACTGGATTATATTGCTCTATAGTCTGTTGCAGTTTAAAAATCAAATATATTTTTCGGACCAAAGTACGGGCATTATAATGGCTGCCAACAAACTGTGCTGCACTGTGGCCATTGGGGCTCTGCTGTGCCTGGGATTCGCTGCTCTCATTCAGGCCAACGGTGAGTAAAATAAATCCAGAATACGAGAACATTTCCGATCTTGTTATTGTTTTCGACACGAATTCGTTACGCATTTGAAAAAGATTTGCTTTTCGAACGCGAAATACAAATACCCGGATCGTCTGCATTCATTAACATTAATTAGCAATTGTGTAGATACTCGTATTTGTATCTTTTGTTCTGCGAACAAGACATGTTTCGTTCTAAGATGGATTTCCCAGATACATTTAACCATCATGTTTGTTCACATTTGCATATAATCAGTTTCGAGACGTTGACAAACGTCCATTAATACTCGTCGTTTCGGATCGAATTCGGATCGAAGATGCGCATCTATCATTTGATACACGGGCCGGGCCGGTTCGTTGGCTGTCAATAACGCAGTTTTGCCATTGAAATTACTTCCGATTTTTATATGCCCATTACATTAAGCGGAAACAAATTGGAATTATCGTTTATACTTAACTATCTAGCAATTGCTGGCCTTATTAGCTGTTTGTGCAATGAGCTCATTCCGATTTCTGTTTAATAAACTAATTGTTTAACTGGCTAATTAACACAATGCATTATCCATTATCTTTGATTTCTTCGTGAAAAGGATGTCGATTACCTTGAAATTTTCCCCATTTCCGGAATGGAATTCAACAATGCACTCTGGCATGCTATTGTTTAGGGCCAAAAAAAAACCCCACCACCTTCGTGACAATTCGAAACTATGACGTCTGTGGGTTTATCTCAACTTGAGTGTCGATTATCTCAGAAATATACCCATACATAGAAGTTTTCCTCAGCTTCATAATTTGTTCTAATTTTATAATGTAGTTTGTTTCCGAATTAATTATTAAATGTTAGAATTTTCGGCAGATTGCCAAAAACATTATTAATCTTGACCCAATTTTTTGCGCCTTTCAAGATTAGTTTTGCATAGGTCAGTGAACCGAGAAACTGCCACGATTTCGCGTGTGTATGTGGGTGAGGCAAAGGCTAGAAAATACTCATTAAAAATACAACAATAAATACAAAAATTAATTACAAGAACAAGGTCTTGATAACACCAAAATATGTGTATATATATTGACTCATCCGCGCCTACGTTTCTGCCGGATTCGATCTCCGGAGATGCCTCAGTGTTGCCATTGAAAGTTGCAAAACTAGTTCGGTTAAAAAATGAGATGTAGACGTGAGGCTGGCAGATTCGACGGAACGTTCCAGCTCAGGTTCATGGGCGTGCAATCAGCGGAATGGTTTCTCCTTCCATCGATATACTAAATTATAATTATATATATATTTTATATACATTTTAAGAAGTTGCCAGAAGATTATGACTCGAATTGAATTTAATGCTTGTATCCAAGTACTAAGCCTTTATGTAATAAATATTAGTAGACTAGTTTGATTTTGTAAGAGTAAAAACTAAACAATGCTGAAAAAAGCTTTATTCAAAAATGGCATCTTACTATTCCCTAAATGTTTTACTCATTATTTTATCTGCTTAACATGCAATTTCGCCTTGATATATATTCAAAACAACAGAAAACATTACCGAATGCTCTGAATAAAGCGATGACATGGGCTGGGCAAAAATGTGTGACACCATTCGGGCTTTTGTGTTTTAGAGCTCGCTCTGGTTTCGCTCCCGAGGCTAATCTCAATACGTCGCTGATTTGATTTGATTCGACTGATCTCTCACCCGAACAGATAAGCCGGTGACTGATGTGTGCCTGGGCTGCATCTGCGAGGCCATCAGTGGATGCAACCAGACCCGCTACTGCGGCGGTGGAGTCTGCGGCCTGTTTCGCATCACCTGGGCGTACTGGTCCGATGGCGGCAAGCTGACCTTGGGCAACGAGAGTCCCCAGTCGGAGGACGGTGAGTTGCCAGACCCCCTTCCTTTCCGGTTTTCCCACTTTACCTACAATTTATATTATCTTCAGCCTATGCCAACTGCGTGAACGATCCCTACTGCGCGGCCAACACCATCCAGAACTACATGACCAAGTTCGGCCAGGACTGCAATGGAGACGGTCAAGTCGATTGCTACGATTATGCCGCCATCCACAAGCTGGGAGGATACGGATGCACCGGGGAGCTGGCCTATAATTATCGGAACACCCTGGGCACCTGCCTGACTTCGTTCCAGAGTGTCGATGTGCGCATTTCCGGTTAATCCCATCATATTGCTAAATTTATCTACCAACTAATATCTATACTAATTGTAATTAATTAATAATTTATGGCAATGCATTTGAATTCGAAGGAGATTGCGCAATTGAGATTGATAATAAAATGACACTGTGTCAAGGGAATAAATGAAAAATATATGCTTGAATAATGAGAGGATTATTGTTGAATATATCACTTTTTATGGAGTTACTTAAAGGAATGATTAACAAGATTTTTTATTAGACAAGTTATTTTAATTCAAGAAAACACTTTACAAAAGAAAAACATTTCTTTACTATGTCATCATTTTTAAAGCCTAATTAAATCCATTTATTGCATGGTATTATTAAATATTATTAGTCAGAAGTTTGCAACGCACTGAATAAGTAATTTTTGACCCTTTAAATCATATATATTCTTGATCAGCATTAATATCCTATTTTACCATTTTTTTTAACATTTTGAAAACTTGCAAACTTTGAATTTTAAATTGGCCCCCTGATCCAATCGCAAACTGAAGGGTCTACCAACTTTGACTTCCTCAATCAGGCATTGTTCCTTGTTAGATGTAAATTTAAAATAATATTAAGTAGATACATTTATAAATTGAGTAACTTAGGCCACCTGATGGTGTAAAACAAAAATTAAAAATCAGTATATTGTTGCATACTTCTTGTTAGGATTTTTCTATAAATCTAAAAAAGAAGTTCCCTAAACTACAGAGCAGGTTTATTAAAGTTGTTATTATGTATATTAATATTAAAACATAAGTAAGGAATTAAGCCCAAAAGTATATTACATTTTCTAAGCCCTCGAAGTAATAAAAAAGCTTAAGAATTGCAAGATTTCCGGAAAATACATGATTTAAATTAATGATGTTGATTGGATTTATTAGAGAATTTTAAATTCACAATACAGAAGCCCTTAAAAGTAAGCAATAGTATATGTAACTTTATAGTATATATAAATATTAAGAGAATTTAATAAGAATATCATTTGTAAGTGCCCTAGAAACCGGTATTTTCCGCTAGCTTGACAGATTTACCAGGTGAGCACTCGGTTCATGGGATTTTCTAGCGCCATTCGCATTTCAGGTTCTGAGTTGATAGATTATTACTGTAACAAGACGGAGAATGAGACTTTTCCTGGGATGTTTTCTTTATTTACTGCTGGCGCTAGGACCTGCGTTGGTTAGAACTCAAGGTGGGTTTTCTCCTCAAAATAATTAAAAGGAAATATGGTTTAAATATGGAATTTATAGGTCACGTGCTGGATAAACCCGTAACTGAGCTGTGTCTCAACTGTATTTGCGAGGCAATCAGCGGCTGCAATGCCACGTCGATTTGCACGAGTCCTGAGAAGGGCACCTGTGGTATTTTCCGCATCACCTGGGCCTACTGGGTGGATGCGGGAAAGCTGACGCTGAACGGCGAGGATCCTGACTCGGAAAACGCCTTCCAGAACTGCGCCAATGATCCGCATTGCGCCGCCGATTTGGTGCAGAATTATATGAAGAAGTTTAGTCAGGATTGCAATGAGGACGGCGAAACGGATTGTCATGACTTTGCCCGAATCCACAACCTGGGGGCTTATGGCTGCCACGCGGACCTGGCCTACAAATACCAGAGTGCGTTCGAGGAGTGCATCGAGAACTACCAGGATCAGGGATTTGAGTAGTCAAATATAGATGTGTTTCTAGTGTTTGCCATATTTCAAAGTTATACGCAGATGTTTAATAAATTTAAAGATTTGTTTAAGCATTTTTTCGATAAATATCATCTTGTTCAAAATGTGTATTCAAGTTTACTTACAATTTGTATGTTAAATAGATATAAGTCAAGAATCGCCCCTGCTGTAACACTAGACCAGGTTTATTTCCTATTGCCGCAATTAATCGCTTTCAGTCGGACTCTCACTGTTTACTAATAAAACCAGTGGCGTTAGTTGAGATCGTTTCAGTGATCAAACAATCGCGGATTGAATCGAATATAGTAGTTCTCTCAATTCAGCCAGCATGCATACCAGATCATCATTGTTTGTTTTTCTCTTGGGACTGACCATCGGAGTGATGTGGATCCAAGCGAAGACCCAGCAGCCCATCACAGAGACCTGTCTGGTCTGCATGTGCCAGGCCTTGAGCGGCTGCAATGACACGGCTGTGTGCGTGAATGGGGCTTGTGGCATTTTTAGGATCACCTGGGATCAGTGGGTGGACTCCGGGCGATTCACCATACCCGGGGACTCGCCCTTAACAGATAGCTGTGAGTTGGAAAGTTTATTCTCATCAGGATATATAATTTATTGTATTGATTAACAGCCTTCACCAACTGCGCCAACGATCCCATTTGCGCCGCCAATACTGTGCAGAGTTATATGGTTAAATACGGTCAGGATTGCAACGATGACGAAACGGAGGACTGCTACGATTATGGAGCCATCCATTACATGGGTCCCTTTAACTGCAAGGCGGACATGCCATACTCCTATGAGAGCGTCTTCAAGCGCTGTCTGCGAGACGCTCTGCGGGCGGAGAAGCGCCAGAAAGCCACCTGAAATTCCGGGAATGCATTCTACCCAGAGTATAGTAACTTAATAAATTAGTAAATTATGAGGAAGAGTCCGCTTAATTTATGTGCGAATATTGCATTGCTAATGTAGGCGTAAAGTTTTATTAATAAACCAGGGGCTGCGGCCAACTCAGATCAGTTGTGTGGTCAGCACGGCGACGGTAGGTCGGTTTCTCGATTCTGGATCGGATCCGAAGCTCAGTTATGTATAGGTTACTACTAGTCAGTCTGGCTGCTCTGTGGCTATTCGTCCACAGTGGCACCAGCAATGAGGGTAAGTGGTAATTATCTTATAAAAGTTGTAGTTCCTACACAAAGGTGACTTTGCGCCACAGTGCAACTGGCGAGAAAACAATTAATTGGGGCTTAATTCTATTCTATAATTATGGTAATACATTTACTGTGAAGCTGTAAACTAAAGCCTGTTTGTGGCAGCACTATACTATAAAGCCGGTAGTTACATCCGCCCATTTTAATTTCTCCCAAACACTGAGACAAAAAAAAGAGATAATTTTAGAAATTTCAGAAGTTAAAATTTATTTATGATTAAGATCTCAAGAAATATAAAACTTATACTTACCTTTACTCCTCATTTAAAACTTTAACATCCAATTTTCGGATATTCTAAAATTTGAAAACATTTTCTTTCCGTGCCTTCAGTGACAAACAAACCCGTCACGGAAGATTGCCTGGACTGCCTGTGTGAGACAATGAGCGGCTGCAATGCATCCGCAATTTGCGTGAATGGCGCCTGCGGAATATTTCGGATTACCTGGGGCTATTGGGTGGAGGGGGGCAAGATAGCCCTGCCAGGTGACACAGCCCTCTCCGACGACGGTAGGTCCTGCCAAGAGCCCTGTGATTATTCCACTGTAACCCCTTACATATCCCCCATTCAGCCTTCACGAATTGTGTGAATGATCCCCACTGTGCCGCCGACACGATCCAGAGCTATATGTTCAAGCACGGCCAGGACTGCAATGGGGATGAGGAGATCAATTGCCTGGACTTTGGAGCTCTACACAAACTGGGGAACCTTGGGTGCCAGAGGGAGTTACCATATACCTTTGCCAACGTCTTCAATCGATGCCTAAAGACCAAGCAGCGGCAGACCACGGGGAAGATAATGAAAACCACAGGTTGAGGAGTTCTCAACATAATTGATTCTTTATTTGGGTTTCATCGATTTCTTTCGCTTTCTTTCTCTCAAAGGGGAATCGTTTCTCTGTTTTTAAAACAATCTTGTTAATACATATACACATATACATACATCGAAACATTGCTTATGTTTGCCGCTTGAACAGTTTCCAGTATAGGCATGGAATCTATAGATATAGTTACAGATACAGATATATATATAATATATATAGAGGGGTATATGAAAACTACTTAAATACGCTCTCATTTCGTTATTTGTTAGTCAACATGTTAACATATTGGTTGATCGAATCTGTATATAGGTATATAGTTAGTAAGTGTATCCGGATTGTGGCCAACTTTTGCCAAAGCTTGGCTCTAACATTGGTTTGCCTTAGCGTGGTCATGGTTCTATATCTCGAGACGAGGCTAGCTCTCTACCTAGGGGTATCTTTTTAGTAGTCTAGTATTCTTTGGAAACTCGAAAGTAAAAAGGTAGTAATCTCTCTATTGTTTTTAGGAAACTTCTATCGGAATGTGACAAATTGAAATAGTTTCAACAACCTTTTAAATCGATTATGGGATAGTGATGATGAGCTGAGAGCTGAGGCAACGTCGAACGAAAGGCAGCGATTTCATCTTACTCTTAGCATAATCTCTATACGGCGAAGAGTTATGAAAGTTGTCGGCGTTAATTAAAGACAACTTAATGGAAGAAGCAAAGAATTAAATGATGGATAAGTTTCTGCCAAAAGTTTATCACTCTTACAAAGGTTTGGCATCGTTTTATTGGGGTTCTGATAAGCCAGCAAAGCTTAAGAGCGCCTTGAATGACCCATTAGTATGGTAAACTCTTATTTAAATCAATTCAAATAATTATTAAAATAACATAAGGACTCTAAACAATTGTTTAAAAGTTATGTGCCCACTTTCAAGCAGTTTTAAGACTTTCTCAAGGCGATTTTGCTTTGTGCTTTGTGAAAATTACTTTTGAAAAATTCCCTTCATTTATTTTTTGGCTTTGGAAACTCATTCAAAGGATTAACAGCTAACTGACAAAATATGATCCTAAAAATACAATCAAGCTCGTTTCATGTGGGGTTTCTTGAGGTGTGAGATTCGATCGGATTTTTGATATTGCACCTGGTACCTGGTCCTGGTTACACGGGTACTCTTGGTGATGTCCTTAAGGCTAGAATTGCAACTGGAAATATGCGTTTTTGTTGTGTGGTTTTTGCTGGCTAATTGGGTTCACTTCTTGCTGTTGCCATCGTTGGCCAACAGCAGCTCCTTGGCCTCCTTCTTGCCGCGCTTCTTCTCCTCCTTGGCATGCAGCTTGGCCAGACGCTCCTCCTCCTTGGCCAGGCGCTTCTCCTCCTGCAAAATGCAAAATGCAATATGCAAAATTTGCAATTCAGTTGTTAACTAAATAGAACTTTGCTTGCATGCTCTGGAAATCATAAAGAAGAAAATCGGAATTGCCGGCGCGCTTTATGAGCTCGTAAGTTTGGAAATTTATGCTTTCGCCGGCATAAAAGCCACTCATTTCCCCCCATTTCCACCAAGCGCCCCTTCGCCTGCGATTAATGAAAAACTTTTCCAAAACAGTTGGCAAGCGGCAAAAAAAAAAGAAAATAAAGGGGAACGAGGCCAATTACAAACAATACAAATAGGCAGAGCCCGGGTCAGGGGTGGTTCCAGCGAGAGGGAAAAAAACAATGCATCTCACAAACAAAGAAGAACAGGACGGGGCCCCAAAAATCCCCCTCATTTTCCCCATAATTTCCACCCACCTTCCTGGCTTCCTTTTCAGCCTTCAGCTTGAGCTTCTCCTCCTTCTTCTTGCGCTCAACGGACTCGTTCTTCTTATTGTCAGCCTTCTCTCCTGGAATAGGAAATAAATCCAATTAGTGCCTAGGATTCTCATAATCAAGAATACTTGAAAAAATCCCCAAAATAAGCTTGCAATAATCCCTAAAAATATTTAGCAAAAATATGGTTCAACTTACTCTGATTACTGCCGGCGGAGAAAAGCGGAAAACTGCGACTGGAAGAGCTTGTCGTGGGCCTGGCAGTACCAGTGGATCCTGGCCCTGTTGAGCCTACAGCCGGAGCAGCGCAGCCGGACGAAGCCCGCGAGCAGCCTGCTCCCTGAGGAGTTGATCTGGCGGCGGCAGCACCATTGGTTTTCCCAGTTGGAACCGAAGCTGGCGGCTTCTTGTCCTTGGGCATCACGTAAGCGTTTTTGGGCAGCGAGTTCTTTGAGGTCACCGGGCTGATCTTTGCCCCGCCCGCCTTCAATGGGGGCGGGGCCAAGGCGGAGCAGCTCAGCTGGATGTTCATGGGACTGGGTCGACGTGGAGGCGGCGGTGAACCGGACTCCCGTAGCAGCGGGGCCAGCTCATGGGCACTGGACTTCGTGTAGGTGGAGTAACTGCAGAGGTTTAAGAAAGATTAACCGAGAACTTTACTATTTTGGTCCTTAATCCTCACCGAAATCTGGGATTGCTGACGTGCACGGGCGAGGGATGCGGCACCTTGGCCGGGCTGCGGAACTCCTTGATGGGCGGCAGTCGGTTATGGATGTCCATCAGTCGGTTCTTCACGTGCCGCCTTCCCGGATACGTGTGCGTGGGCGTCATCATTCCGCTAATCCCACTTCCAGGTCCCGGCCCAGCTCCTGCGCCGCCACTACTGCTGCTGGAGGATGAGGTGGAAGCAGAAACGGATGTCGAGGCAGAGTTGGTGAGCGTGTGCAGTGGTTTCCTTGGCACGGCGCCGGAGCAGCCACTGGGACAGCCGCCGTGATGCGAATGGGAGCCGCCAGAACCCGAGCCAGAGTTCTCCCTGGGCGACAGGGAGCTGCCAGAGGAGCCCGAGGGCGTGGGCGAGGCCACCGCATGATGGTGATGATGATGATGATGATGCGTGGTGGGCGAGGGCGGGGCCAGGTGATGGGAGCTGGAAGCCACGGCCGGCGAGGCCGGTGAGCAGGGGCCGCTGCTCGATATGGAAGACGTCTTGGAGTAGTGCGAGTAGCCGGAGGCCGAGGAGCCCGCCGATCCCGTCGAGCTCATTGAGTACAGGCTGTCCGATTGGCTGACCCTGGCATGGTTGGCTCCTCCCGCGGCTCCCCGGGGCGTGGCACCTGGCACATAGTGATGCCGGCCCTTGTGCAGCGTGGGCTGGTGGAACGTGTGATGGCCACTGTGCGCATCGTTCATCGAGTAGGAGCTGGCCGAGGGCACCACTCCGCCGGCGGCCACTCCGGCAGAGGCCCAGCTCTTGGCGCCCATCGAGTAGCTGCTGGCCGACTCCTGGATGCGCCAGGTGCCCGAGGACGAGGTCAGCCGATTGACCCTGGCCCGGCAGATGACGCAGCGCAGCGGCAGCAGGCGCTGGGCCACCGCGCTCTGGATCGTCTTGACGAAGCAACGCCGGCACACGACGCGGTGGCCGCAGGGCGAGGTCTGCATGGTGGCCCGGGCATTGATGCAGATCACGCACTCGTCCTCCTGCGAGGTAGGGGGATCCGGTTCGCTCTCCTCCTCCAGTTTGCTAAGCAACTTGTCCTGGAATTGGTTAAAAATTTAGGTATCTTAAGATATACGTTTTGCCTGGAAGTATGCTAGGGCTTAAGGTTTTTTGTATTTTATTTTATTGAGCTTAAGAGTATGCGGTATTAAAATCTGTGGAAATCATTGTAAAACAATGAAATTGTAACTAAGCTTTTGAGTTCTTTTTTTCAGTAAACTCCGAATTTGTCTGTTAATAAAGGAAAGCATAAATTGGCTGAAAAAGGGAAACATAAGATGGTTTAATGCTCTTAAGTCTTTCCTTAAGTAATTCCTTTTCTTTAGATTTACTAAACTTTACTTAAGGTATCATCTTGTTACAGCCTTTTTTATGGCTCAGAAGAGAGAAAGGAATAAAATAATACATTTATCTTAGGACCCGAATAATATTTTTTTTTGGGTAAGCAAAGTTCTCTTTTAATTAGAAAAGTAATTAATTTGTTGAGTGACTAGGTAAAAGGTTGTGGTGATTAAAAAACATTCGAGGCAGTGTGTCAACCAAGCTTTAATATTAAAATCTTACCTAATGGGTTAACTGAACTTGTATTAAAAATGCTAAAGCTAGTAATTAAACAAAAAACAGCTAAGATAATAAATTCCTTGTAGATTATAAACGTTAGAATGCTAAACTATGACTTAACTTTGTATCTTTGAATAGGAAATAAACATAATTAATTTGCTTGTGTTCTGCTAAAAGCATTCTTAACTTCAAAACATTCCCATATGATTTATAAATTCAAAACTTTCCCATCCTTCTGTGCTCTTTACCCCCTAAACTTGCTTATTGAAATAATTATTATCTTAGCTTAAAACCCCATAAATTGTGATAAAATTAGTTGGTCAAACAGAGGACAGTTATTGACTTGGCCGACAGCTCAGTTTTACAGCTGTTTAGCTGTAAATAATGGCTGCAGAGCCAAGGCCCTTGCCAGAAGCCGCTTGACATGTTCATAAAGCTCTTTGGACAATATAAATTAAATTTTTGAAAATGTTTACCAAATTAGCAGTCTATTGCAATCTGTGCGTTGACTAACGGTCTGATTTCGTATCGAATCAACGAGTGATTATGCAAATGGAGCTTCGTTTCGCTTTGTATTTGAGCAGATATATATCTATCTATATATCTTTGTGTAGCCTGAGGTCAGTTTCGGTCGGTGTCGTTGTCGGTGCTCGACCTCAGGCCGGCGGCAGAGAGCGTTGAACATATTATACTTGTTATTAATTTCGAATCTTTTCATTTATAAGAACTACTACAGCGTGTCAATAATTAATTGTGTGATTCAGCAGCTTTTTAAGAGCCGATCGAATGGAGTGGTTTTACGATCGCTTTAAGATATTTATAGCATCTTTGGCTATTTTTGGGAGCTGCTCCCTTTGTGCCACAATTATCTGTGCTTATTATGTGCGAGCCATAAATCTGGCAAGGCTTGAGGAAGTTGTAAAGTCTCTTTTTGTTTTTTGTTTTTTGCACTCTCAGTCGGCATTTTCCATTGCGATTTTTCATTCACATTTTTCGCGCCGCTAATGAGTTTGCTCTTGATAAAGAACCTAGAACCGATATACATATGAATATTGTGTAAAATGTGTGGCCCCTCAAGGCGGTTCTCCTTGACTGTGCTGGAGTGTGTGGATTTCGTGTGGTGAGAGCCCTTGCACTTGGTGGTTCCTCAATGTCGCGAATTGTTCGCCGGCGAAGGCCTCTTTAATTGGCCATTTGTAATGTTGCATATGTAAGTTATGTATTTAATTGCTGTATTTGGTGGGTTATGCAAGCAATGGCAAATCAATCAAATGTTCAATCGATCGGTCGCCAACCGCAAATGTCCAAAGAATCTTTTTGCAATTATCTGCCGCCATCTGTAGCTTCAGCTGACGGATCTCTGGTCGAGTGCACACAGTTCAGGCCATTGATATGGATCAGAGAGGAAGGCAAGAAATGTTTTCAAGGGGGTTTTTTGTGATTTAAAGTTTAGCTGATGGTAAAAATTAACTTATTATTTATCTTGTTATTCTTCAGCTTGGCTAAAATTAGAAACAAACCCTGAACTGGAAATGTATTGATTAATTTTTTAGCTTGAGAAAAATATCTAAATTTGAACTTTTTTGTATTTATATTTTCGGTCTAAACAATAAATAAATATAAAATGCTTTAAAAGAAGTTAGTTTTCTTGCTAAATTTTACATTCCTTTTTGTGTTATTAGTTGGTTAAGCCTTTAATTATTAAATATTAAATTATTAATTGTTATTTACCGGCTTAACCCCTAAAGCCCCCCACGGATCCGCCACATTTATTGACAGCTGAGAGGCAGCCGCAAGCCAAAACAAGCCGCGAAATCACACGCCCTCAATGGAAATAATTTTTCAAATATTTTGTGGAAGTTTGTATGCTCTTTTCTGGTCTTAACATAAAATATACCTACATATAAGTACATTAGCATACGAAAATAAATTCTTTATGTAATAAATACAAGTACCATGAGTCCCACATAAAGCATTTACAATATTTACAATAATTTCAAGAACTTGCAAAGTTTAAATCTTTTATTTTTCTGTTAAAGTCATAAGTGATCGCCCTGTATATACATATATATCCAATGATTAATGCCCAACTCAGCGCCGTACTAATTGACCCGCACATAAACCAAAAAAAAAAGAGGTCCAAGCCAACGAGGATGGGTCAGAATGGATAAAGACTCTCGGATGTTGGATGTCGGATGCGATCGAGAGGCGATAAGTGAAGTGAAACGGAAAGTCGGCGCCTGGTCAAGGTGAGCTGCCTGCCTGCCTGTCAGATGGATCCGGCCGCGCTTTGGCTCACCCTTTTTTCCCACCGAAGATCACCACCTGGTGGGTGGGCTCATTGCGGATCCCAGTCAGGCACTGGCGGTGGGTGTTGGGTGCTGGACGCACGACAATCAGGAAATTAAAAAGAAAAAACAAAACTATTTAACGATCTCGAGACGTACGGCGGCGGCTCTTGCATGCTTGATTAACTGATTTAAATACGGAACGCATTTCCAGCCGAAGTTTGTTGCCTGAGTCTTTCGTTTTTAGGGCTGCGAGAATTCTGACGTCGCTCCGCCGAAGCAGCGGCGCCGGCAGAGCGGCTAGCTGGGCGCTTGGAGAGCTGCGATCGCTCAGTCCGCCGCCGCAGCTCGTTGAGAACAGAGCGTTAATTTCTTGTCAGCTCGTTATCGATCATCCCCATCGCGTTGTTTCGAGTGATAAAACTTAGATAGCCAGACAAATGCGGAAACCGCTGTGAATGTTGATTTTTCGCGTCCTAAAGTGAATTGGCTGAGCACGCCGCCGCCGCCGCCGCCCAAAAACCGGGGTTCAGTGAACGCCTCAGAACTTGAGCCAATATTTGAACTGTTTTATAGTATATATAGTTAGCATATTTGCCATGGTGTTGCCGGCCGCCTCGACATTATGCAATGTATTTACATTTCTGCTCGGTAAGTTGATCTCCCTCTCCCCATCGCGGGATGGTGGCATCTATTAGCATTGATTCTGCCTCAATGTCAGCCGCCGGCTGGGAAATCGTGCCTCGGTGCCTTGTCTGGGGGCGTCTGGGGGGAGGGGCGGTGCGGTACTGTGCACATAAGTTCAAGGCGGAGTGGCTTGTAAATTGGCGGGGAGGAGCGGTAGCGATAGTCCAAACAACTTGATGTCTTTGTTGATACGAGCACACTCAAAAGACTCAATTGTTGACCATCGGCGATATTGGACATGGGGTAGGTCAGTTCCAATGGCCACTGAGCCGTGAAGGAAGCCGGCAAGGTAAGGAGAAAATCGGGCAGCCTGTCGAGGGGGGGAGGGAACAAAGGCCAATCATCACAAAAGATATTGAGCAAACAGGCAAAGCCATCAATGTATCAAGTGTCACATGTAAAACGCTCACTTTATTCACGCTTCTCGTTGTCCTTAGTCAGGGGTTTTGGAGATATTTTGTGCGAATTTGCAACTTAAAACTTGACACATTTTAAACTGCCGAGTAATGAACATTAAATAAAACCTTTCTATCTTCAAAACATTCACTAAGCAAGTGGTTCAGAAAACCAAGCACCTCATAATTTATGCTTAAAAAGCACGACATTTTTTGCATTCTTCCCGGTGCTTCCCCTAGTTACGCTACCTAAAGTTTTAGAACTACCGCATCTAGATCATAAAGTCCAATCTTAAAAGCATAAATCACCACATCTTCAATGTCAGTCGAGGGCAGCACATAGGACTAGAAGTTTAAAGCCGGTACCCGTAAAGTTCTGAAAGTGCAACCATAACGATCAGCGTGGTTTAAAGCCGCCAATTAACTGGCTGGTCAAAACGTATATTTAAATTAAAGCCCACAGTGCGATAATTAAAAATGAAATACAAATTAAATGCACGGCATGACGTCGCGAAACAACGTGGAAACAAAAACCAAAAGCCAAGCAAACCAAAACAAAGAGAATAAAAAACAATATTAAAATGGCAATACGCAGCAGCAACTACGAAACATTCCTCATAAATAAGCGCGACAAAGTCTTCCGCTAAAAGAGAGAAAAAAAGCACTGACATTTACATAAATAAAACATATATAATCTACATACATAAAATTTAGAGTATGGCAAAAAAAAAGGCATAGCATTTATGACGGAGCACGAAGTTGAGATACACTGACTATATAGCTAGGTATTTACTAATTAGGTGAAATAATGTGCTGATTTATGGTTTTTAAAATGTGAAATCTTGAAAGGAACCTTAGGAATTAATTTTTATTACAAATTATTTACAAAGTTGCATGAGTAACAAAGAATATTGTTCCTATACATGTTTCACAGTCAGACCATTCGAAAGTTGTTATAGTTTTCCTTAATATAACACTGCATAACATCAAACGGAAGGTGATAAGTGGCCAGAATTGCAAATGAAGCTGACATTGGCCGGGGCCATCGCATTGTTACTTGGCAACTGATCAAGTGTCTTATTCGCAAAACGCCCGCTAAGAATGTGTAGCAAAACAAAAACGACGATAAACCAAAGGCTATAGAGTCAAAGATAGCTTCATTGAAATCTCTCAGTGGTTGACCCACTGACATCGCGCACAAAAAAGCCACCAAAACCAGCTAACCACCTAACCACCCACCAGACACACTCTTGGCCGTGTGAATATCGCAAGCCACAGATGGAAATGTAAACTTGTTTATATTTCGTCGCGTAACACGCGGCGTATGCGTCACGTGCTGTCTTGTACAATATCCACAAGCCTCAGCCATTCCACTTCATTTCAGTTAACGCCACTCAAGTTCACGGCCAAGTCGGTCTTCGTCAGGCCAGTTTCGTTTGTGTTTTCTTGGGCCACTGTTTTTGTTTTTATTTTCATTTTCATTTTCATTTGGGTTTGGCTTCTGCTTGTTACTGTTTGTTATTGTTATTGTTATAGTTTTTTCTGTTTTGGTTATGGCTACCTTGCATTTCGACGCGTTGCCAGCTAATGAAGCTAATGAATCAATTAGTTTTGTATTTCGAAGCTCTGAATAAACCTGCTTGTGCTTGGCACTTGACAAATTTCATTTCCGCCTAAAGTTTGAGCGCAAATGTAAGAGTTTACGAAGAACTTAAGGTACAAATTGAAACAAATGGGTTTTTGGCTGACAAATTTGTCCCTCAAAATAAGTAGTTGGGGAAAATGTAAATGGAGAAAAAGTCTTAAGCATTATGTTCTTGAAGTAAAGACAAAAAGGGCTTTCAAAAATTCAGAACTTGTTTTTAAAATATACAGCTTTTTCTAAACCATTTTCTTACTTTTTAAGCATGTTTAATATCTCTTTATTTAGCTGCTCTAAATAAAATTTATTTTTTAAACTTCTCCACAGCTGGTTCCCCCATTTTCTACAGCGCCGCTCCGCGCGGATCCTGTGCCAGCTGCTGTGCGATTAAGGAGCGCGAGGACATCAAGTTCATGCTGTACACCAGGTAGGCAACCGGAAAACAGCTCATGCATATTGAGAGGGCCTTCAAAGGCGGCTTCCCGTCTCCCTGTCTCCATGTCTCCATTGCAGGCAGAACCGCAATGCCGCCCAGCTGCTACACCTGAGCGACGATGCCCGGCTGGCGCAGAGCAATTTCAATTTCAATTACCCGCTGGCCATCTACCTGCACGGCTTCTCGGAGTCGGCCACCGGCGAGCGTCAGAGCAGCCAGGAGCTGAAGGACGGTGAGTAA
>VNJV01016716.1:0-31173 GCA_008042635.1 Drosophila nikananu
AACGATCACTTGGGAAGGATCACGCTCCCATCCCTGATAATCGGGGATACCTGAAAGGTGGCAAAAGGAAGAGGGTCAGAAAAAAGAAAGGAAAGCAAAACGAGAGCTTACCCAGTGTGCATGTATGTAGCTTTCTCACTTGTTTTTTATGTTTTTGGTGGGTAACCACGAACCGCGTTTTCATGTGGCTTGCCACGTTTCGCTGGACATAAACTCTGCAACTGTGCTTCCCCTGCCCTGGCTTTGGTTCTCCCTTACACCGAGCATAGTTGTTGCTGCTGCTGGTGGTGCTTGCGTTTTTGTGGTCAGCCTATACACCTGTGTATTAGTGTATTGGCCTGAGGGGATACATGCACGGGAAAAAGGTTTCAAGCGCTCAGCTCACCCGGCCGAGCGGGCAACTTAAATTATTGTCCCTCTCGCTGGTGGGTGGGATTTTCGGTGGGTTTTTGGTGGGGATGATGGGGGGTGGTGGTCGGTTGGCTGGACGCGTGTGCGCTGTCAAAAGCTATTTGAACAGGATGTGGACAGCAATCAAATGATTTTCACATAATTGCTTACCTGTCGTTTATGTCACTTTCAGGAATGTGAGCTTACTGCCTGCTTGCTCTTCCTTTGCTTTCTTTTTGAAGCGACTGGGGGAAGCTGTGTAAATGTTTGTAGAGAAAGCTTTTCTATCACCACAAACTGCACTCGGAGCCAGGTGCTCCTGATAGAGTGGAAAAAGGAAGTGGGCAGTAAAGATTGCCACCCCCTATTGGCCACTTCCGCTTCTAAATTGCTCCTGCGACCCAAAACTTCCCTATGACACACTGGAAGTGTGGTCTATAATTAGATCTCCAATCCATTTGGAACGGCTGTTGAATTTCTCAGAGTATCATTAGTTATTAGTGTATTAGGGGAAGACTGTGTGGTGGAGCATACATACATTCGAATGTCTTGAGGGAGTTCATCCCCAAGTGCTGTGGAGTTTTAAAATTATTGCAATTTGCCTGAATAATGCATGTGCGTCAGATCCAACTGCTGGGACAGTTAAGGATAATGATGGCATTGCCATATGCCACGTCTCCCCCTTAATGATATTTGATATTTGTCCAGGTCAGCGCAATTTGTTGCATTTCACAGGCATTTAGTCCTAGGCACTGCCGGACGGACGAATTGCTCTATCAATAGTTAAACGATTTGCTATCCCAGACGAACGGAGGGTTACCGCCCAATACAGGCCCTGAAATATGCATAATGTGAAAACATCAGCTGAAGTTCCATCGAAAATTCATAAGGCTGCAAGAAAGACTGCAGTTCTTGCGGTTATATTTCAGGCCCCTCGGTTATTAGTCTAATGTCGAACTGTAAATTCATTACGCAGCCCACACATGTACGGGAATTACTGTACAATTTGCTGGTGTAGATACTATATAGATTCCACACATATAGTACTTGGGGTCGGGGGAAGGCTTTCCCATATATTATAAATCCATATTTTCACATATGTAGAGAGTTCCAATAAAAGTGCAATGTTCCTCCCCCGATATTTATATACATATAGTTATATATATATATCTGTATATGGGGTATCTCTGCCCGCCTTTCGTACATAGGAACTTATCTATTCCATGGTTCGTATAGAGCTTCTGTTATGGTCAGTCCAGTACAATTATCCTGGTTGCCTAGCATCCGGTGTCCATAAGCGGTCACTTCCCCTATTTTTTCGGTATTGTCACTTGATTTGTACGATTTCTATTGGTCGAGGACTTCCGCTGTCCATATAGCGATCCTATAGCTTCCGATTGGTCAGCCCTTGGGCATCATATCGACGGATTTCCCGTATAAATAGCGCCAGTTTGTCTAAATTGTATTCATTAGTTTTTGTTCAGGACCCACGGGCCGTGCTTCCTGCACACTGGCTCGCTCGACTTCGCTGGATCCTCAGAGCTTAGTGTTATGTAACTGCTGGAAAAGTCTGTGAATGTGAAAGAAAAAAAGAATCTCTAAGATATTTGCCAAAATTAAAGAAAATAATAATCCTAAGTGAACTCTTGTGATACTAATTAAGAGGTAAATTTGTGATGAAAAAATAAGATCGTTTAGAACTCAGTGGTGTAATAAAAAAAAAATAGGAAACTTGATTACTTTTTCACGAGAGGCCTATTATTAAGATCAAGAGGGCTGTGCCTTTTTATCTCAGTCAAATTTTCTTGGAACGGTCTTTTAAAATTTAATTAAGCGAGAGAACAGCTCACACCATGGGCGATTTCCAGCAATTTACAATTGCATAACCATTCAACGAGCTAGTCTTCTCCGAATCAAAGCTGGTGGTGGCAACCCTTTCCTTAAGCTCTTCCCACGCACACCACCTGTACTCCATCGCTCCACAATTTCAATTTCAAGCCGAGTCATTTTTAGAGCCTCCTCTTGGGCCCTCGACAAAAAATTCATTTAATCTTCCATCGCCGTCGGTGCCGCCGCTGCTGTTTGCTCATTGTTATATCGGACAGATTTTTGACAACTTAACAGCAGCAGCAGCACCAGCTCGGACAATTGATGTTTTGACATCTGAGACCACGTACAAAAAAATAAAACAACTAGCAGAACTCTGACTTTGAACGACTTGTTACATACTCTTTAACTCTTGCACTACTTTACAAAACCTTAGCAGATTTAGAAACAGCTTTGACTGGTTTGTTTCAAAATAAAATCAGTTTCAATCAATAGTTAAATAATATATCTTAAACTGTATAATTATCCCAACAGTCTGCATTACAAAGTTCGTTTTGAGAGAGGGTATATTTCAAATCAGAAATGCCTGGGCAAAAAATGAACACAGCTTATTGAGAGGGATTTCATGTTTTTTCCTGTGGGCAGAGCACATTCCACACAAAGGCCCACAATTGTTTGGATCATATGTACACTCGTACCCGCTGGCTCTTTTTTTATAAATTTATAATTTTTCGTTACATTTTGTATTACTGCACATGCGGCTGCTGGTTCGCTCAATTATGCCAGCCAATATATAAATCATTTCTGCACTCCTATAAGAGATACCTTTGTATATTACTCGCATATGGGTTTAGTTTAGAGCGTTGGTTGTCTGGCATTTCCGCTTTCTGGGCATTCAGAGGGGACCCAAATAGGAGGTGACTAGGTGGAGGTGGCACTGATGCTACCCAGATTGTTGAGATGCTTGATCGCCGTCAAGTGCAGCTGCGGCACGAACCAGATCGGATTCAACCCAGAGAGCGTGGCTCTGAAATGGAAACTGAATTGAATTGTTATTCAATTGCGGTGGGCAACAAACAACAAGCGGCGGCAATAACAAAACCTGCCACTCACCTCATGCCTTCTCGGGGCTCTGTTAATCAGTGTTGAATGATTTTAAAAAACAAAATACTTTTCTTTAGGTGTTTAGGGAATTAAAAACTGCATTAAGAGACCATAGAGAGATATTTTCTTAGTATTAATAATAATATAATTGTATATAATAGAACTAAAGAGAATAGAATCTTAACAGAACTTTATCTTATTCTTTTGTTTTAATTTTTTCATTACATTTTCGGGCATTAAAATATAGTTTTGCTCTTTGTAATCATTTTTATTAAACATTCTCAACGAGCAATATAAAGAAAAACCAATTTTCTAGTCTGTTTTTTTATAAACCAAATATTTCCAGCTGTTGGCACAAGTTTAGAAATTTCTACATTGCTGGGAAATATAAATAGTTTATTTTATTTCAATTTAACAAATGCAACTTCAATATATCAAGTAGACCAATCTTAAATTTCAATTTCAAATGAAAGCCAAGTTGGCAAAAAAGCTAAACTGTCAACTCTGTTATTCAACCCACAATGACTTACAGCTGCCTAGAGTTTGGTGTCTCTCTAGCAGCTCGATGTTATGTGTCAGTTGATCCGAAACTGGCCAGAGATCAACATATAACAATTGCGAGTCTAATCGAATGCCGAATTCCGCCTTTTCGATTGCAGAGAGACTGAGAATGAAGCGCGAAATGAACGATGCAGGGGAGGGACCACAGGACCAGAAGCGCAACCGCCGCAACGAGGAGACCGTACGCATACTGATACCAAGCAGTGTAAGTAGTGGATAGTCCTAATAAAATCCGTATGGCTTAATTTTAACCTACCATTATCTTTTTATTTTATTAACAGATTGCTGGTGCTGTGATCGGCAAGGGAGGACAACACATCCAGAAGATGAGAACTCAGGTAATACTATTAAGTCTAAGGTCCATAAAAACATGAAACCATGAACGAATATAGAATCACAAACTGCATAATTCACAATTGAAGCGTCTGGTATTATTTACAATTATGTTTTATTTGTTGCACCACAAATTAGAAACTCTCAAGCGAAAAGTAACCTAATCTAATTGAATCGAACCCATGTCCCCAGTGAATCCCGAAAGCGTCTGCCTCCGTTTTTTGTGTGTCTCTCTAGCGAACTCTGTCTCCCCCTCTCTTTCTCTCTCTCATTCTCTCTGTCCATAACTATCTAAAATCTCTTGACTTTGTCTCTGGCAGCCAGTCAGTCCAGTCTTCGATCTCCGTTCTCCAGCTCTGATCAGAGTTCCTAAAACCCCCAAGAACCAAGAAACCGAACTGAACTGAAAGAGAACTCTGTCCTGTGTGCCGGTCAGGTTCCCCTTTTCCCTACTTTTACTCTCTGTCACTTTCTCTCTCTCTCTCTGAATCTCTCTCCCCGCTAACACTCTTTCTCTGGGCGGAGAGAAGTCTAGAAATAAATCGAAAATCAAACACGCTTCTCACTAACTCGGGTCTCTGCACTCAGCTAATGCTCTTTCTCACATACTCTCTCTCTCTCTGACACTATCTCTGTCTTTGGCTACCGTTTTTTGAGTCTCTTTTACTCTTTATTTATCGTTTCGTTACTCAAAAAAGGAAGCTTCCAAGTACAACAGCATTTCGATAGGAAATTAATCCACGAAGCTTGGGTGTTAAATGAAATATATATATACTACAGGCGCTTTATTTAATCGGGACAAACGAACAGTTTTTGTATAACTCAATAAGAACCACATGAAAATAAAACGATAAATTTACACGCTAATTAACCTTTTAACTAAATGAACAATTTTCTCTCTCTCTCTTCTCTCTCTCTCTATTCTTGCGTACACCCCATATGTAACCAATGAATCAATCGATTTCGATTTCGATTTGAAACAATAAACTATATATATCGTCGGTTCGCACGCCCAACATCTAAAACCAAATCTTCAACCGCTCATCTGAACCGAACTCGAATCGAATCTCGAATTGAATCGTATCGAATCGAACCGAACCGATATGAACCGAACCTCCGAACCAACCAATATATCGCCCGCCCGCCCGCACCATCACTCTGCACCGCTGGTCCATGGTCTCTGGTCTATATGTATGTCCCGCCCCGGGAACTGGGTAACCTTGGATCTGTGTCTGTATCCGTATCTGAATCTGAAACTGAAACTACTGGCCCGATGTCAAAATCCGAATCAAATCGCCTTGCACCCCCTGTTGCCGTGCACATTATGCTACAAAAATCTGCCTATGAACGCCTATATATATATATATATATATTCCAATATTCATATATATATGTATTTTGAGGACTCCCCTTCCCATGTGCCATGTGTGTGTGGGTTCCCTATAATCCCCTTCCCTGTGCAATATCTCAATCCATGTAACGAAACCGAATGAAAACGGCGAATCAATCAACCCAACCGATCAAAATACCGAAACGATATCGGCCGCCCTTCGACCGATTGACCGTCCAACAAACGCCCGCCCGCCTGTCTGCCCATCGACCGATACCGATACCGAATCTGAATCTGAATATGAATCTGAAACCGAACGCCCGCCCGCCCATCAAACGCCCGCCCGTCCAACAACCGCCTGCCTGCCCGCCCGCCTCCGAATGAAATATGTGTGTGGTGCGGCACAGTATAAAGCCACTGTGTCTGTCGACGATTCCCAAGGCCCCGAACGGTAAACCACAATAAAAATCTTTAACCTTTTACCAATTACTAGATTATAACAACCGCCGCATCTCTCCTCCGGAGGGATCCGAAGCGCCCTGAGCTGTTCAGCTCTCTCTGTCTCTCCCACTCTCTCTCTCTCTCTTTGTATGTCCTGTATGCGCTAGTTAAACCCATTTATAGATATACTCGTATATATATACATTTACCACGAACATTGTGATGTGTGATGGATGTCTCTTCCCCCGAAGCAGGCACCCGGTGTCCCGAAGTATATCTAGTTGTAGCCAGTGTACATCCGTAGTAGTTTGCGCTGCCCCCAGAAGCAAGTAAAGCACCCAGATCGCCATCCAGGTCTAACTCGCTCCGTCTCGCCCTCGATCTCCGGCTAATCCTAATCCTAATCGCATACTAATCCGCAATGCACCCCAAGTACCACGATTAACCACCCATCCCGAAATGCACGGCCTGAGGTATATACCATATGTATGTGTTTATATATTCCACCGAACTCGGCAAGGAGCCATGAGCCAAGAATCGAGATCCGCATCCGAGACCATGCATTTGTCCACCGATCCACACCCGAAATCTCCCAGCAAGCGTCTTGTGTGTCCTTGTGTGTGGTATTGTTGTTTGAAAAATGGCAACAGGGACTGAATCTCATTCGCTCTCCCTCTTGTTCTCTCTCTTTCTCTATCTAAATCTCACCGAATCCGAATCTGAATCTGAATCTCTCTGTACCAAAGTTTGTTCTCTAGTCCCCCGAAGAAAACAAAACAAAAAAAAAGAGCAATGTTTAGACCTAAAATAATTTCCAATTAATGTTCGATTCTAATATGCGTTTTCCCTCACTCTTTTTCTCTCTTTTTTCGCCATCACTCACTATCAAAATAAAATAAAAAACAAAAACAAAACCAAACCACTTTCTATGCACGTTTATACTCGCTCGCTCGACACAGAACCATCCAAATCTCTGCGGATATCGAGTCCACGCTGGAGATAATCACCGAAATGCTGAAATACTTTGAGGAGGTAAGTGCCATTACTGCCCTGCGAAATGTGATCTGTACTAATTGTAGCCCTCTTTCATAATCTCCGACCCAGCGCGATGAGGACTTTGATGTGCGCCTACTCATCCATCAGAGCTTGGCCGGCTGCGTTATCGGCAAAGGTGGACAAAAGATCAAGGAGATACGCGATGTGAGTAACCGAGTCCGATTTAATTTTCATATATTATCAGGGTTCAGAAGGTTAGGTACCCCAGCTAGCTGGCTACTAGGAATGAGTAATGTGTAATTAACTTGGCAAGTGAGGGATTTATTTGCATGTCAAAGTGTGTTTTAAATGTATGAATAGTAAGGTTTTATATCAATTACTTGGTTTATCTTGCATTAGTATTTTATTTTTATAAATTAAAGCGTAATTCGAGTTAAAGCAATAGTTTAAAGGGAAGTCTTAAGACTTTAATGTGATACTAAAATATAACTCTTCAGTCAGCTAGTAATTCATATAATGGGTTTCCCTCTAAACTTATTATTTATTCATCAAAATGACATAGTTATGTATAAGTCCACCATGTGGAGAAACTTTATAATTATTGCAATACCTTAATTACCACATAATTATGTATCGATCTGGGTAATTTCCCTTCGTTTCGATAGTGAATTGGGTCAGCTTATTACTTTGTGTGGGAAAACCCAACAGCTGACGTGCCAGACCACACGACCTGTCACCTATTGATGTCCTTCTGTGTCCCCTCTGCCAAAGCCTTGGCTGATTACATATTTAGCTCAAGTATTTCCGCTATTTCTCATGTGTGTCCCTTTGCATGTGCGATGTGCGTTCACACGGTTATCCGTCGTCGTCGTCCTGCGGTCAACTAACATGGCTAGCCAGCCATGACGAATGAAGGCTAACTTAATTGGGCCTATTACCACCACCGAATGGTGGTGCGACGGAAGAGATGCAGGTCGGGACGTGGGGAAGCCCGCATAGTTAGTGTGAATTTCTGACATGTTTTTGACGATCCCGAACGTTTGCGGCAGTCACGTGAAGCTGAAACCCGTCAACATAACTTTGCGCTTGGTTAAATCGAAAACTTTGTACGCGTTACGACGAGTCTGCCAGCTCTCGGGTCCTGGCGGGTCCTGCCTCCCGGCTCCCGGCTCCTGACTCCCTACTCTCTCTTTTGCGCAGTTCCTTGCTCTCTGGCAGCGACAGCAGAATGCTGCAGTTCCATCGATGAGAGGACGGTTCGGAATGACGTTCAGTTGGGGAATCTGTTGCTGACGCCTGGGGCACCGCTTTCATAACGCACTTGTCACTTTGCCCAGCCTCTTCACCGGCAATCTGAATGGCAGCAGTGCATTGGGTCGGGGGCAATGGATCCCCAGGATGCCAGGATGCAGCTAACCAGCATCAGCATCAGCATCATGCCAAACGCTTTTCAATTGCGCAATTCGCAATGCCGAGGCAGTCGGAATGGTGCTTGGTTTCTGGATGCCTTCGAGTGTGTCAATTGGCAAACTCGACTCTCTTGCACCCACCTGCAATTAGGTGCAGAGCGTGGCCTGGTTCCTGGTTGCGATTTGGCTTGGTTCATTAATTAGCGATGAGTGGGGCTGCATTTTAATTGGAATGATGTCCTGCCTTTCGCGGAAGGTGAACGCACATAATGTGGCAGCAACACTTGCCACCCCCGAACACTTTTCCACCACCGCCAGCAGCAACAGCAGCAGCAGTAGCTCATGCATATTCATCTTTTTACTCATTCGCGCAGCGCTGCTTTTATGGAGGTCAACAAGTCCGCGGCGGCAAACAAAAAGCTTACTTCTGTAGGTTCCCAGCGACGCTCTCTCGCTGTTTTCCTCCTTGGCGTCGCCTGGCTTGCTGTTTTGTTATTAAGAATTTTCTTAGACGCAAGGCAAGGAGATGAGGCTCTGCAGCACCGCATCCTTGCAGCTGCCGTATTCTATGCTCTGATGGTCACGGCAGATGATCGGGAAGAAGGAGCAGGAGCAGGAGTAGTGGCAGTGTGGAGCAGCGTTCTCAGCTAGCCGAGAGCATGTGTTTGTCGTCTTGGCATTTATACCTTTTTCTCTCTAGTCCCTCTTCTCCTTGCTGAAAAGGAAGTCGTCCTCGTTACTTTACTGTCTTCTTTGTTAGGGCGAAGAAAAAAAACACACAACTGGCCCTGCAAGCAGCTGTTTCCTTTTCTCTGCTGGCCTGGCCTCATCCTCTGCTCTGACTTTCTGTCAAAGCCGGTTTGGCCTGGCTCATCGCTTGGGGTTATCATAATTGCTGCCCCGGGCTTGCTTCTATCTCTTAATGTATCTTCTTTCTGGGGGGGAAATATGCTTGGCAGCGATACAATCTCTCTAAGAGCTGCATTTTGTTTTGGCAGGATTATTTTTAAAGCATTTCCACCCCCCCCTGTGAACCAAGCAAAGCGCCAAATTTGTCGCATTCTTTGTACATGTGTTTGCTATATATATAGAATAATAGTACACATTTATAAGTTCATGGTTCATAGACAACTGTTTCGTGTTTCATGTTTCATGCTCTTGCTGCTGCTGCTGCCCATTAAAATGTTGTCCTGTGCCAAGAAGCAGAAGGAGATGCCAGGAGTTAAGGCATCTGCCGGGGTCTTCTTATAATAATGAGCGACAGCTGCTTCTACTTCGACTCCATTGGACTGATCCTGCAGCCGTCATCCATTGTGAATGTGTGTGTTTTTAAATCCAAAATGCCCTAAAATGCATTTGAGGATTGAGCAGCGTGCCATTGGCTTTTGTTCCAGCCCGCGTTGCCTGCTTGCCTGGCTTTCCTTCTTGCCGCTGCCTGCGGCTTACAATTGTTGCTTGCTGTTCGTCTTAATGAATGCCAAACAGGTGCTACTCACACACACACACAGACCTCAAGATATAGGGTGTTCCTTCATCTTCGATTAGGGCGGCTATCCTCAGCTGTTCCCTTTCCATGTTTGAGAATTTCAAACTCACTACAAGAAGGTAAAGCAGCCTTCCTTCTGTTTAAGATTTTCCTGGTTGAAAGGCAAGTCTCTGTTAATTAAAGCAAACTTATAAAATGAGGTCAAAGCACACTAGCTAATGTAGTTTAATTTCTCTAAAATTTCATTTAAAACATAATGACATTAAACGTGAGTTCCCAGCGTTGTGTGACCTTGTATAGCAACCAACTGAAGGCAAGAAAAGGTACCCTTTGTAGGGACATTCCTTGGCCAGCGGCAGCTGAGACGAACGACAACGTTCGTCCTCCTGGCAGCAGCAGCAGCGACATCTGGTTTCCTGATAATTTTACTGGCAGCCAAAGCGAGTTCTTCGCTAGGTTTGGTGGCTCCCTTTGATCATTTGATTATCAAGTTTATAGGGGGAAACTTTCGCGGGCGGAAGAGGAGGAGCAGCAGCGTTGGAGTCTCGTCAATATCCGGTTTATTTTTCACTGGTGCGCGCTCAGCATCGAATTAGTAGTTGGATGCTTCCTTCCGCCTTGTTTGCGCCATCCTCGATAGATAGCTCAATCCAAGGAGCGCGTTCTGGGGAGAGAGCGTTCTAAAGGACCTCGTTTAGAGGAGCTCATTCTGAGGAGCTCTGTAAATAGCTTCGCCCTCTAGCTCAGGGCCATGACACCGAAAGGAAATTACATTTGTTGGCGTTTATAAAACATGTCAGTGGAAATAAATTGTTAATTTTAAATGTACTTTACTTTTTGCCAGGATATCCGTTCTGACGAAGTTTTGAATATAAATTTTTCATTTTTATAATATTGCTTAAGGATATATTTCCAGTATATATAGATCCTTAAAGAGCTCTTTTAGATCCTAAAGAATTTTCTATGTGCAGGCAGAGCCCGGTCAGATATATTTGCTTACAGGCGAGTCAAGGCTTTAGGAACCACTGTTCCAGAGGTTTGCGACCTATAATGGTTTAAGATACTTCCTGTATTAATTGCTTACAACAAACGCACCTATTGTTTTGTTCTTAAAACTTCTCCAGCAGACAAAACCCACAATATTTAAGCTAAACAAGTTGTACTTGTACACGGCAGGCGTAATTGATGCCCAGTAATTTAACCCTGTGTCTTGGAAGAGTTCTCCAATTACGTGGGTTTCCCCCGGTTGTTTTCTCATCTCTTTTCTCGTGTGTGTTGCATAGGAATGTAAAAGTTTTTTAATTGCTGTTGTCGTAAGTAAATTTTGATTGCCAGTTGCAGGCAGAGAGAGAAAGGAGGTTTCTTGGGATGCATTCTCCTTCATGCCTGTACTGTTCGTTTTGTTGGCCTGATCTTAAGCGCATTAGTAAGCTGGGTGCAATCCTTTAATGGAAGAGGTTTCACCGGATATACAAGGAAGCTGCGCTTATACGTTTTCTTCTGGCTGTGTTTTGCTGGGATGTTTGCATATCAATCGTAGGCGATTTGTCCTCATTTCCTTCCTCTCAACACTTGCCACCAGCAGAACATACACACTATGCACGTGTATGTACAGAGTTATGTAGTGTTGTAGAGGGATTATGCTCATAACATTTACTTTCGTTTTATTTTTTCTTTCCTTGCTCTCCTCTGCGCATGCGTTTTAAGAGGAAAAAAAAAGAAAACAGGACCTTTTTTGGTTTTCGTTCATTTTTAAGCGAGGCAAGCTGAAAAATACACCGGTTCCGTTTTGCTGCCAGCGGGAGCCGAGTCGAGCAGCAGCTGCCCCAGCAGCCTGCCTTTAGCCTGCGTATCCTTTTTGGCCTGCCATGACACACACAACAACAACAGCAGTCGCAGGACGAAAGGGAAGCAGCAGCGAACAGCGCACATGCTCTGCCTCTGTCGCTGCCTCTGCTTTCGGTGTTCTGCCTGTGTATTCCTTTCTGCCTTTCTGGCTTTGTGCCTGTGCATGAGTTTGTGTGTGTTTCCTTTTTTCTCTCTCTCTGCCTGCGTCTTCTTCTCCTTACATGGCAACTGGCAATCGTTGAACCCAATTAGTTCGACATTGGCGCTGGTCGGGCACGGTCCTCCAGCTCCTGTTCCAGTGGCTGCTGCTGCTGCTGCTTCAGCTATTTCTGCTGTTATTGCTCTCGTTTTTATAGTGTCCGTACAAAAAACTACAAATTGAAAAGGATACATATCGAAATACCTTAAATTCAAAGTGAAAATGTGCGCGTTTAAGCAGGTTAAAGGCCAGTTCTTCGTCCTTAAAAGGTATAAAGTGCTCTTGAAGTTATCTAATATAAAAAACATAACTAAACTATAACCTTAACTTAAAAGTGCCAAATAAACTAACCCCAAAAATTTAATTGTGCCAGAAATATTAAATTAAAATTAAAATAAACGATAATTCCGGTGACGCTCTCCTGGGCTCAGTAGCGCCAGCGAGCGCCTGTTTACCGAAACTAGAAATGACCCCGTGGGCGCCAAAAATGATTACCAAAAATTTAATGGAATCCTTCGAATCCGCGAGCTTCTCTTTATATTTACGCCCTTTGCTTTAGTTATTTTACATAATTTTCACATTTTCGCATTTCGAGAGGCGGCCAAAAATTATGCTACACACAAATTGCCGAAGCCACACGCTCACACAACAACCAGAAATGGTAGACACAGTCTGTGTGTGTTGTCATGTTTAAATTTAATAATTTTTGATTCAACGACCGACCACTGACATGGAACTTGCTCCTGTGGTCATACGCCGCCTTTGTGTGTGTGTTTGTGACTCAATGCTTTCCCTCCATTTTGTGGGGCAGCAACGGTCGACGGAAGGGAGGGGACACACTTCAGAGTTTTGATGTCGCCATTGTTGTCTGGAGCACACGCAACGAGTTGTCGCCTGGGATTGGCAGGGGTGGGGAGCAGTCAGAGGCAAAGGCAGTCAGGCAACCGACATGACATGACGCAGCCTTTGGTCATTGCCACACTCACACTCACACACACGCAGGGCACGCAACGGGCTTAGGAATGATGCAATCGGCGACGGCGGCCACAAAATATAAATGGGAAACGCGGGCAGGGTCCGACTAGGGACAGGACAGGAAAGCCCAAGGGAAACGCGAGGAAGGGAGGAAGGGGGGAGTCTCCTCCAAACGCACACTCGGAAATCAGAGCGAGCCCCTTATTCTTCCCCTCATCGTAAGTGGCTATCGAATTTCTCATTTACACTTCCGCCGCAGACTTCGGGGGGAACGCAAAAAGAGGGGACAGGAAGACAGGCTGGAGGGAGGGAGGTACCATTGAAGAGGATACGAGATGTTAGGGGGGCAAGGAAGCAAGCAAGCAAGCACTTCCTGCCACTTTACATGCATCGCAGACAGACAGCTGCCCCAGCAGCGCAGGTAGAAACTACTGAACAACATCTGCCGTTGCCGTTGACGCTGCCGCTTCATGCTGATTAGGAGCCATTGCCCGCTGTGGCAGGATGCAGGATGCGCGCACATTCACTCTCACACGAAGCGGGTTTCAGGTCAGGACCCAGCGGCAGTGTCACGGCCAAATTGATTTAGAAACGACTCGGCTTTCAGTAAACCTTGACCAGCATTTGCCCCGCTGTGTGCGTCCTTTGTCCTGAATTCTAGGGAAACAGCAGGCACTTGGCCTCAGGACTAGAAAACTGGTTTTCAAAATGGCCAATGATGAGTTCATTTCAAGCGAATTCAAGCGACGCTGAGTTGCCTACACTATTTGCAACAGAATTATTGGGAATAAGGAAGGAGCTCAGTGAGGTACCTAAATAATCCTCGTCAGAAGGCAGGAATATATACACCAAATTACTGATTACACTTTATAATATCCTTGATAATCAATGTTCTTTTCCTTTTTACAGCGCATCGGTTGCCGCTTCCTCAAGGTCTTCTCAAATGTGGCACCCCAGAGCACGGATCGTGTGGTGCAGACCGTGGGCAAGCAGAGCCAGGTCATCGATGCGGTGCGCGAGGTGATCACTCTTACCCGGGACACGCCCATCAAGGGCGCCATACACAACTATGACCCCATGAACTTTGACCGCGTCTACGCGGATGAATATGGCGGCTATGGCACTGGCAGCGGCAGCACCCGGCCCAGTCAGCGCGGCAACAATCGTAATGGCGGTGCTGCTGGTGGTGGTGCAGCCGGCGGAGCAGCCGGCGGCGGTGGCAATGGCGGCGGTTTCGGTGCCGGCGGCGGTGCTCGTGGCAATGCCGGTGGTCGAGGCGGTCCTGATCGCTTTGGAGGAAGCGCCGCTGGCGGAGCTGCTGCTGGTGCTGGCATGGGACAGCGTGACAATCCGTTCATCAATCCCTGGGCCAATGGCGGCGGCGGTGATGTCGATGGTTTCGGCAATACGGGTGGCGGTGCTGGTGGATTCGCGGGCAACAGCTTTGGTGGTGGCGCTGCCGGACCCTTTGGCGGCGGCAGCTTTGGCAACAACGGTTTCGGAGGTGCTGGACCCACAGACTTTGGCGGTAACTCTGGCAACTTTGGCCAGACCCAAGGAGCCACCGGCCTGCCAAGTCTTGGCAGCTTCACCCAGAGTCAGGGCGGCACCAGTGGGCTGCCCAGCTTGAGCAGTTTCGGCCAGAATCCCGGAGGAGCCGGCGGCCTGGGCAATGGCCTGGGTGGCGGCGGGAGTGCTAACAACGGCGGTGTAGGTGCCTTGGGCGGTGCTAATGGCGCAGGCGGCTTTAATGCCGGAGGCGGCGGCGCCAATGGCGGTCCGAACGGTAGCCCGAATGCGTCGACAAACATACCGCAGGGCCATGACCCCAACAACAGCACACAGGTCACCATTCCAAAGGAGGTAAGTGTGAAGTCTTAATTTGTTTAAGAAAGGTACTAATCATGTTTTTGCTTCACAGTTGGCTGGTGCCATCATTGGCAAGGGAGGCGGCCGCATCCGTCGCATTCGCAACGAGTCCAGTGCATACATAACCATCGACGAGCCCCTGCCCAACTCGAACGATCGCATCATCACCATTTCGGGCACGCCCAAGCAAATACAAATGGCCCAGTATCTGCTGCAACAGAGGTTGGTGTCGCAATCAGACTAAGAAGTATGCACTCCTTCTCATTTGACTAACCCCCAACCAACCACACGTAACACTCGAAACACCACTCGTAACAAGCTCGCCTCGCCTCGCCACCCTGTACACCCGAATAACTTTAAACTCTAAACAGCGCGATTAATTTGGAAAGCGGTGAATAAGTGTCAGGTTAAGTGCTTCCATCGTAACTCCATCCAGACTAACCGATTGACCTCTCCTTGGGAGTGCATTCCGTATGGAAGACTAGTGATTTTGTTGTTTGGTCTTTGGTAATAACAATAAATCCCTTGTCTTCTTACGGCGTGCACCTGTGCTCTTCATTCTATCGATTAAACTGAACTCTCGGCATTGGAAATTATCTAAACTAAACGTGTCACCCCCGGTTCATCCTCGCTCGGTCCCATTTCCATTCCCATCCCGGACAAATACCAGAACCTAACTTCCCAATCCACATTCTAAAAACACCCCACCTACACCCACATTCATTCATCTGAATCTCTGCTGTTCATTAAAAAGTTCATTAATTATGTTTTCCTTTGGCTTGTCGCCATCCTTTCTTCCACTCCTCTCTCTCTCCCTGCAGCGTACACGAGAATGGCAGGCGAAACATTTAAGTGGGCAACGCAACTTGGAACAGAGCAACAAACACAGGAGTAGCATCCACCAACACCAACTACAATAACCATCGGAATGTGCTGCTGCTGCGTTTCACGTTTAAAATTAAATTTACTAAAAAGAAGAGCTGGCGCAAGAGAGCATCCTCCAAATACGAAAGAAATTTATGTATTTCTTCTCTTAAATTTAAGTGAAAATAATGCCCAAAACAAAAACAAAAAAAAAGAGATGAATAAGAAACTGGAACATCCCCCCATGTGCCCCTGTCCCTCAACCTCCCCCGCGCACCAGTTTGCGCTCTTTGGGGGAAAGTCAACCTTAAAAAACTCTGTATGATAAGAAGAATGAACAAATAAAATATATACACACAACAAACTATTTGTATAATAAGGGTTTATTCACATTATTTTATGAACGCTTAACCAAAAAAACATTAAACATTTTAAATCAAGGTCGTAGGCATACACGATATGTATAAAAGTTGATGCATAAGGGGCAACGTTGCGTTTTATATAATAAATTATTAAGCATTATTCAGTAGATGTGTACAAGTTAATTAAGAGCTGCGTTTAGGGTTGGTATTACTAGGCATCTTTAAGGTCTAATGATTAGAGTCTAGAGTATTTACAAGTTCCGATTGTGGTTGAGCAAAATCAATGTTCATTTTCAATGTCCTCGTGACCAGGGATTATTCAAGTGGAATCACTTCGCCAGATTGTCCAGGGTTTTTCGTTTTAGCACCTGCATAATGAATTTTTGTGATGTGGTAAACGTTAGTTAAACTCCCGCTTAAGTTTAGGCTATAATTAATATTGCATTTTGTTTGTGTGTTTGCTTAGAATGCCTCCATCAACCCATCTACCCATCCATCCATTCATCCTTCTATTCGTCCTTCCGTCCAACCTTTCCCGTATCCATTCCTGCGTCCGCTCAGCAGCCGACTTAATTCCGCTTCGACGAGTTGATTAAATATTTACAACAGTGCGTCAACAAATGTTTCTCGCCGGAGGAGGATGAGGAGTTGTTGTTATTGTGGTGCTGATGGTGGTGCTGGGGGGCGCCCAATTCACGCGTGTATATGTCCAGACCATATTGGCCCTCCTCGGGAAAACTGCGTCAAGAAAAAGAGATGGGAGAGAAGAAGAAAGATTGCAGTGAGCGACCATTAAATTTTCCATTTCCCTGTGCACTCACTTAATGATGAACGTGACAATGTCGTCCAGTGTGCTGTGAGTCACATACTTGGCCAGCTTCTTCTCCTCGATGCCATTCTTGTGCAGCGTGGCCATAAAATCTGTCAGCGGACGAGACATGCGGAATTGCAGGTCCAGGCTGCGTCCGGCGAAGATAAGCGGATCCTGCGGAGGCAAACAGAGCGGAGTGCTCGTATCAAAGAACCCCACGGAATAACCAATCACCAAACAAAACCCACCTGATGCGTGATGGGTATGAGTCCGAACAGCCGGGTGGCCTTCGTGGGTCCCCACTCGCCGCTGGCGCAATCCGGCAGAGGAACCATAACTGTCTGCAGCTCCTCGCAGCAAATCTGGAAGTAATAAAAGGAGTTACATCTAATCTTATGTGTTTCCAGTCTGTATTACTGTTGCCACAAATTGGTTTTACTTTACGGAATCCTAACCCTTTTAATCACAACACACCTTGAATTTGCACACCGACTTGAACTTCATGGGCTCGCCGGTAAGATACTCCTGGGGCGTGACCGCATTGGCAAAGATATCTAGCAGAAAGGCGCCGGAGCAGGGCGCATGTACCCGGAACGCCACAATGTTGCCAATGACCGATTGCATCACGAATCTCTTCAGGGAGACACCGTCGTAGGAGAGCTCCTCATCGCTGTCGTAGAACTTGAGATTGTAGTGGAAGATCAGGCAGCTCTGCATGTCCGTGGGCATGGCTATGCGCACAGTGGCCGCGCCAGTGTCATCGGTGAAGACCACAGCGCCGTAACCCTCGTCGGCAAAGTGCAGGCCATATCGGAAGAAGAGGGAGCGGACGAAGGGCAGGTTCTCAAACTCGCGCAAGGTGATGGGACGCTTCAGCAGTTGCCATTCCTCCTGCAGCGGATAGAACTCGTAGATGAATTCGCGCGGATCCGTGAGGAAATAGTGGTCATCGTACTCGTACCTATAATCAAATAAAAATTGATCAATAATCTCTCTCTCTTGGAATTATTAAACTCTTCCTACCGCAGACTGTCGTTCTTGCCGCGTCCCTGCTTGGGTGCCTCCTTGGCGTTGACCAGGTGACGGGCTCCCCAATTGCACTGGACAAAGCGCCAGGCTCCGGCCACATAGACCGCATTCCAGGAGTTGCGGAAACGCGAGTCCTGGAACTTGACACCCGGCTGATAGCCAGCACTCTTGGAATAACCCTTAATGACCACGCAGTGCAGGCCGGCGTAGCTGCAGAGGCGCTTGAACAGTACGTGGTAGCTCTCCGTTCCATACTTGATGCCTCGCAGCAGACCCATTGGTGTATCACCTCGCAGATCATCGTCGAAATGCATCGCATTTAGGTTCTTGACCGTGATCCAGCGGAAGATGGTGCGAGCCTTTTCGATGTCCGTGGTGCAGCGTCCTACCAGTTGCCGGACCAGGTCTGTGAATGTCTTCTGGTCTTCCTGGGCCACCGAGATGGCAATGCGGTCCACGTCCTCGAACTCAATGGGATCGGTGTAGATCTGGAATTTGCTGACCGCCGGCGGAGCCGGAATCGGGGCATTCAGCGGATACTCGATGGGCACGGCTCCCTCGCTGAACTCGTCGTCCAGGAAGATGCTCTCGCTCTGCATGTACTCCGATCGCCGGGCGCTGATCAGCTCCAGCATCTCGCTGGACTGACGATCCACCAGGGCGGCGGTCTCGTACCGCTCGTGCTCCAGCATCTTGCGGGTGATGCTCTCCTTCTTCTTGCTGCGCCGCAGCGTCATGTTCTTCTCGAGGTCCTCCTTCTGCTGCTCGTGGCGCAGTGTGAGGATATTGGCCTCGTCCCGGCTGCGACGCGAGGTGGCCAGCTCCTTCTCGAACTTGTGGGTGAGCCGTTGCAGCTCGCGCTCCCACTCGTCCTGGAACTCGTTCTGGATCTTGCGGTCCTCCTCTTCTCGCTTGCGGGCAAACTTCCGGTACAGATCGTCCTCCTCCTTGCGGTGCTTCATCTCCAGGTGAGCTTGCTCCTCGCGAGCCTGGAAGATGGGAGAAAAGCGAAAGAGTGAGTAAGTTGGTTGTTTTGCTTTGGAGAAAGCTGCATTTTCGTTGATTGCATTGCGAGCGTTTTGTTTGTTGTTTTTGCAATGCTTGGCTTGTTAACTTGGCTAATTATAATGCCACGCTTGAGCTGCCCCCAGCCCGGCTCAATGTCTGACATTAGGCCCCACCTCCGAGTGCAGTTGCATCTTCATTTGATTCTCCTCCCCACCCTCTCTTCCACCCACACAGATTTCCTGCACCACGCATTGCGTGCATGTACTGATAATTGTGGCTCTCAAAATCGATAATGACCGGTGGTCCAGCGAACCTGTGGCTCAGCCAAGCATTTAAAATTACAGTACTCCAAGATGTAAATATACAAATGTATCTTGAAGATAATTTGTTTAATTGTTATAATTTGATTTAAAATGAAAGTATTTAAGTTCGAATTTGCTTGATAGCTTAATAAAATAGGTACAGCAAATTGTTTGATAAAATCAAAGTTTAGATTCAACAACACAATTTTAATGAAAGAATTAAAGCTGTAACTTAACATGTTTTTAGTAATATTATAACAATGCGTTAAACAGTTGAACTTATTAAATATTAGCATTCCAAAGTAAGGGTTCCACGTTGACTTAAAATTAAAAAAAAAAGTATTGTAGTAAATTATTAAAATATGGTACAAATTCTACTTTTTAAACCCTTTAAGTGCATTTCCAACCCTAAAAATCATATGTATTCTTGATCAGCTTCAAAAGACAAATCGATAAAGTCATGTTCCATAAAAAATTTTATTTTAAATTTTTTAACAAAAATTTATAAGGGGTTACATCATTAAAATTGTTAAAATTTCAGAAAAAATTTTAAAATTTAAAAGTTAATATTTTATGTTCTGTTTTGTTAGCCTTATGAAAACTAACACAAAACAGCTTTCCAATTTGAAATTAATTTGTTTATAAGCTTATTTACAATAAATTTTCAATAACTGCAAATATATCCAAACATTGACTTTTCTAAGCTAGTTTTATTTCCTATTTTAATTAATATTATATCTATAATACTATAAAATTTTAATTATTATTAACTAATAAATTCCCTTATAATTAATGTTTAAATGTCCCCTAAAAAATACTACTTTGAGCCCAGAAGCAAGCACATAATAGAGGGTTTCAAACATACATATCATAGATTGCCTGTGATTACCTAAGCCACTTTAGCCCATTCTCAATGTTGGCACATATAATCACCATTCTGCAAGCTGCACTTAATTTCCTTTCGTTTTTGACCACATGGCTAGCAAAATTATGACTTCCGCATGGAGAATATGTATCACTCGGAAGGCATTTAGCGCCATGCAGCCAGCAGCACAAAGTGGTGGGAACAACAATGCGTAATTAAAACCGAATTTCAATGTCAAGTTCAAACAATAAATATGAAACAAAGGCAGAAAAAGTAATGAGCAGCGGCAGAGGCAAAAACAAAAACAAAAGCAGAAAATATAGAAACACCTGAAACTAAACGGTTCAAAGTCCCAGTGACAATGGTCAAAAGCGATGACGACGGGCATTGCGTGAGCGGCTTTTGAGCGGATTTTAAATATGACCATAAAGCCGGGCCAGAAACCCCGACAGTTATGCGACGCCCACAAAGGTGACAAAGGGGGGAAAATGTTCGTACACAAGAAATCAAATCAGAGCCAAACGAAAACGAAAGTCCAAAAATGTTGAAATTAATTATTGCGCAAGCAGCGGGCGCCGACCAAAAATACAAATAAATGCCAAAGTAACCAAAACAGAAACCAAAACAGTGGCATAAATCGTAAATTGGCAAAAAGAGCTTTTCAGCTATGAGGAAGTGGCTGCGTTTGTGGCTGCTGCTGCGCCTGCGTGAGAGTTTTTATATGGAATTGCCGCGCCAAATTACTCGGCGATTACATGGCGTTTAAAAACGCGTGCATTGCATAAGGGCAGCAGAAGAGAGGCGGAAAGAGGTGCCAAAGAGACGGAGAAAGAGAGTGCACAGAAAGAAAAAATGTGAAGAGAAATGTTTTAAAAATTCATCATCTTCATTACAACAGCATTACATTGAAAAAAAAACATACATACATGCTCAAAGTTTGATTACTTTAGAAACTAATTACAGATCACAATTAATATCCACTGCATGACGGAAATGACTCCTTAACTGCATTGCAAGCTTCTGAATAAAATTATAATTATAATAAAATAAATTATAATATAAAATATTAAGAGCCCTAAAATCTTTGATTATAAATACACAAGTGTGTATTTTTATTTCCGTGTAGGGAGACCGACTATCCAAGCTACTCAAGGTACGCAGAATGTGGCGCTCCACTCTCCGGTAATCACTGAAAAAGCGGCTGCTGGCTTCGTTCGCCGTTACTTTCACTGTGCCGCGCATAATTTAGATTTAGCAAACGGCAGCAGCGCAGCCGGAAAAACAAGTGACGTCGAGTGTAACTGTGGCGGTGGCATTGTCTTGGCTGCGTCTGTGCCGCTGCACTTGCGGTAGCACAATTACGGGCAGCAGAATAGCAACCCAAAGATACTTTTTAAGGTTAATTATTAAGAAATTAAGAGATATTGATAAAGTATGGTAAGTATATAAAGTCAAAAATTTCGTACTTCCGACTTAAAATTTGTGAGTTACTAAAAAGGCAGATGAAAAAATGTAACGGACAAAAATCGCGAACTCCTTCAGTGGTTTTTTGGTCGTAACTTTGCTTAAACTAAACGGATTTCGGAGTGGTTTGGTTTTTTCTTCTTAGTTTTTAATGGAGAACATTTCTGCATTTAAAACTCAATTTAAAATTTTTGGAAAATTTTTTACAATTTTTATGATGTCAAAAATGATGGTTACATTCTTGGCTCAAAAATCGCGAACTTCTTCAGCGGTTTTTTGATCGTAACTTGGCTTAAACTCAACGGATTTCTGAGTGATTTGGTTTTTTCTTCTTAGTTTTTAATGGAGAACATTTTTGCATTTAAAACTCAATTTCTAATTTTTGGAAATTTTTTCACAAATTTTTATGATGTCAAAAATGATGGTTACATTTTTGGCTCAAAAATCGCGAACTCCTTCATTGGTTTTTTGGTCGTAACTTTGTTTAAACTCAACGGATTTCGGAGTGGTTTGGTTTTTTCTTCTTAGTTTTTAATGGAGAACATTTCTGCATTTAAAACTTGATTTCTAACTTTTGGAAAATTTATTACAATTTTTATGATGTCAAAAATGATGGTTACATTTTTGGCTCAAAAATCGCGAACTCCTTCAGTGGTTTTTTGATCGTAACGTGGCTTAAACTCAACGGATTTCGGAGTGGTTTGGTTTTTTCTTCTTAGTTTTTAATGGAGAACATTTCTGCATTTAAAACTTGATTTCTAATTTTTGGAAATTTTATTACAGTTTTTATGATGTCAAAAATGATGGTTACATTTTTGGCTCAAAAATCGCGAACTCCTTCAGCGGTTTTTTGATCGTAACTTGGCTTAAACTCAACGGATTTCGGAGTGGTATGGTTTTTTCTTCTTAGTTTTTAATGGAGAACATTTTTGTATTTAAAACTCGATTTCTAATTTTTGGAAAATTTATTACAATTTTTATGATGTCAAAAATGATGGTTACATTTTTTGCTCAAAAATCGCGAACTCCTTCAGTGGTTTTTTGATCGTAACTTGTCTTAAACTCAACGGATTTCGGAGTGGTTTTGTTTTTTCTTCTTAGTTTTTAATTGAGAACTTTTCTGCATTTAAAACTCGATTTGTAATTTTTGGCAAGTTTTTGACCATTTTAATGTAACCCCTTACATTAAAAAAAAAATGGGTACATTTTTCGGCTCACAAATCGCTAACTCCTTCAGTGTTTTTTTCGGAGTGGTTTGTTTTTTTCTTCTTAGTTTTTACGGGAGAACTTTTCTACATACAAAAATCGATAAAAGCCCGAAATGCTTTTTAAGGAAATTGATTGGTTTTTTTGGTCATATGTAATATTATACCTAATCTGGGACTTTAACAGTGATGTTGGTCTATAAACCACCTTACATGTAGGTGAGTAATTAATATTCCTCTTCATATTCAAATGAGAGATAGCAGCTATTATTTTGGCCTCAGCTGTATATGGAAATCTATGCTGCCAAAATAGTGCGCCCAGCCCAGGCGTGAGGGCGAGGATATGGGGGTGTTGTGAGTGCTTGCGAGTGTGCGTGGCAGTTGTAAAACATGTACAATTTTTAATGATCGCATGCAAGCAGTTTTTCACATATTTTTCTTGTTCGCTGTCTGGCGGCGTCTGTTAGTGCGGTTCATGTGTGCCATCAGACACCTGTTCGAAATTTGTTAAATTGAGCGTTGCAATAAAAATATTTGCCGCTGTCTCTGCCCGCGGTGGTGCTGGTGTCAGTGTGCAGTGCTGCTGGGATCTTGGATTTGCTGGTGCTGCTGCTGGTGCTGGTGCTAGTGATGGCGGTGGCGGTGGCTGATGGTGGTCAGTCGCGTGTGGCATTCTCGAAAGTGAAAGAAAAATCGGATTTCGGCAGGCAGGCAGGTAGTGTGAGTCAAAGAAAGGCAAAAACGTGTGCGATTTGAATTTCGTTTTTACGTAAAATGCGATTATAATGCTTTCACCCGAGCATCAGGCAGAGATTACCATTCCAGTTGTGGCAAGTGCCAAGTCATGGATAAAGATGCGAGCACCGATAAACGCAAGCCACTTGTGCCCGCTCCAGTCGTACTAATAAATTACAATCTGTGCGAGAGATCATCCCATCCGCCTGCCGGATTTCCACCAACTAGATCACTTGGGTATCAAAGTTAATTGCCTAAGTTTGGCGTATGTTTAATTATAATCTTGGTTTCGATTTTTTAAACCACTTAAAAAGAAGCATGAAGTAGGAAAATTGTTTGGCCAAAATGTGGGGAAATTGCTTTGATTTAATTTCTTTTAAATCTGCAAACAGAAAATCTAAGGGAAACTAATTACCTGAAGGTTAAGGGAATCTTTGCAAAAGTTCAATTTAAATAAATACATTTAAAATTATAAATACTATATATGTATACTGTTTGTCTTTCCAGCAAGTGACCTTAGCTCAACAAGAAACCTGCAAGAATATATTAAAGCGAACTCATAATATATTCTTAATTTCCTGTTCCAACCCGTTTTGGCTTTATTTTGTTTACTGATGGTTCGAGAATCGCTCAAAACACTTGAGCAAGAACTACGCAAGCGCACAGATAGGGGAGTTAAAGGCACAGTAGCCTACATAATCACAACTCTGCACCGGCAGTGCATTAATTAAGCTCTCCAGTGCTGTGTGTGTGTGTGCCCAGGAACATTGCACAATCGGTGAAGCTTGGAGAGAATGGGAGATACACACTTGACCAGCTGGCCCCGCTAGCCACTTAAAATTTCATTAGATGTTCTGCACTAAATATTCTCTTAATTTGCGGCCACTTGGCTCCGCATCTCAGCGTATGGATTGCCTCCACTTACAGCTATTTAAGATATATGTACATATGCACATTCTGATTTGTAATCGAGCGGAGCAGCTTACCAGGTAGAAATCGATGGGCTTTTCGCGGGCCTTATTATAGGCCTTTTGAATCTCCGTTTGCTTGAGGGCGTGGGCAATGTGAAGGGCACTGGCATCGAAGCGCCCATATTTGTAGTCGGAGTCGTTTTGTGAGGGAGAGCTCACCTCCCGACCGCCATAGCCATTGGGTGTGGACTGGCGGGAGCCCCCTAAAGGTCCACCTGCAGTAATGCCGCAAAGAAGATCTGTTAGAGCTGCGTTTGCTATGAAATCTATGGAGATCTAAACTAACCATCGATCTCACTCCGCGTGCCCCGGATCTGCTCGTTCACAAATTTGTTGGTGCGCGGCGCATTCAGGGCCTGACGAATGCCCACGGAGGTCTGGTCGAGATGGCCGGGTCCGCTCTTTGGTACATGTGAACTGCAATATACCTGGAATGAACGAGTATTTGGAGATTGTTAGTATACTTAAAAATTCTATACATTTCCTATGGCTTCGTAATTAATTTTAATTTTGTAGTTTGGTTTTAGGTAAGTACTCTTATGCAGTTACCTTTATGAGGCCATTGAACCCTTCTCTTTCTTTTCCTAATGCTCTTAGATAGTCATCTACAATTAACGTTTTCCTTAGGCATAAAGGAATTTTCAGCTGAATCACTATACTGTTTCAGGCATCTACCAAATCAATATACCCCATTAGCCTTATTGGGCTTCGCTTTGAGTGCGTGAGCAGACCCCAAAAGTCAGTCGCTTGCAAATGCAACTTTAACCGCTGCACCTACACACAGCAGGTGGTAATAGACATGCAACCACAAACATGGACCTGGGTACAGTGAGTACAAATAACTAAAGGGGTAACTTTAAGAAATTAAATTGACAGAGAAGAATTTATTACTATTCATATATATGTATTATTCAAAATGAAGAAACTATAATAAAGAAGAATTAAATTTAAATGAAAATTGTACATATAAAGTTGTAAATCTTATTTAACTTTGTAATTCTAAGCAGAAAAGTTCTTGCTTAGAGGAATCTTCAGATGGTACCAAAGTTAACAGCTTGAAAATATCTTGTTTAGAGTAATAAATTAAAGGTTAAACAGTGTTAAATACCTATGTTTATTTACCTGGCTGTGGACTAAATAGTTTCCCAGAATCTAAAGACTAAACTCCTGAACATTCGATTGAAAACTCTACTTATATAATTGCTATATAATTGCTTTCTATTTCTATAAAGCATATATTTGTTTACAATATTTTTGTTTATTTTAATGACCCAATTTCCCCCGATCATTTTAGACCCTCTTTTAACTGCGAAACGCACTGTCCATGCATTACTGTACGACGTCTCTCTATATTGCATATGAATGACAGACCGCACTGACACACATTTGCGCCTCGGCACAGTGCAATAACGAAGTTATTTATTATTATGCATAGGCACACAAAAAAAAAAGTGTCGTAGAGTGGTTCGAATTCCATTTTTGCATATGGCAGCTGTGCAAATATTTAGCCTGACGCGTTTGTCGCCCAAGTCTTTCGTTTCAGTACGTCTCGGTCCCCGTCTCCCGTATCCGCCTCCATCTCTGTGTGATGTAGACTCTCACTGGAGGCAACTCGCTTGCGGTGGCACTTACCTCTTTGTCATCCTGCTTGTGCTGATTATTGAAATACGTCTTGAGCGTCAGCTTGGTGCCGCAGTGCACGCATTTGAAGCAACCGGAATGGAAGAATGTGAAATCCTTGAGCGGCCCCACACGATCCACCTGATAGACGGTCTCGCTGCACCGCAGGCAAGTTGACTCGTAGAAATTTGGCCGATACATAGTGCCGCCGCTCGCTTTGAGTGTGGGGCTCCAACTATGTGAGACTGTGTGTGTGTTTGTGTCTTGACTTGTGGCAGCTTCCGACTGGTTTCGGGGACCTGTTGAGTTTGTCACTTTTCTTTTCCTCTTCTAATTTCACTTGGCGCGGAATTTAGGGGTATTCTGCGAGGCGGCTGGTGCTCCAGGCTGGTTTGTCGAGTTTGCAGTTGGTTCTGGGGGCGACGCAGACACTTTCGGCCATCATCCGCTCATCCGCTCATCCTCGTCATCCGTCCAAACGCTGCTGGCAGAAGCTGTCCAATGAAAATGACCAAAACTATTACTGGCTGAGTGGGATGGAGATTTCCTATTCGAGCTGCGATTAGATTTTTCGGCCAAGACCAAATCAGGCCCAAACACAAGTCCAGCTGCGCAGGCGTAGAGCCGAGCCAAAAAAAACTTTCATTTATTTTGGCTCTGAGCGCGCAGATTATTAATGAATTTTAATTAACTGGACACGGTGGACAAGAAATTGGCGCGGAAAAGGGTCGCCGGGCTTGGGGGCTCGATGCCGTTTCGCCTTGCCATTGACCTCGCTGGGAGAGTTCGAGTTTGCCTCGAACGTGCCACAATTGAACTTGACGTTGCTGCAGTGGCTGCTTTTGTTGCAACTCGCTCGTGCAACTGCTGACTGCCGCCTGGCACCGGCAAAAGTTGCATTTTCCATTTGATTAATTGACGCGATTGTTGCTGGCAGGTTTCCTTTCGGTTTTTATGTTTCTTTTTTATGTTTGGTTTCAACAATTAAATTGAAGTGGAAAAAATCAGACTGCGCGAATGTGTGCATGTAACTTTTATTGAATGCATTGTGGCTGCTGCTGTTGCGGCGGCAGTTGCTTTGACCAAAACTAAAACAAATGCGGCTCACTTGCCCAGACAAAGCCAGCCAAAACCCGAACGCCGAACGCTCGGAGTCATCGTCATCGTTTTGCTTTCTTTCCAAGTTTAATGAACGCTCAGACCTGGGCTGGGGGGGTGGCAAGGCCTCCTTGCGATTAGCGCCAGTTGCGGCACCGTTTCCCCAGCGAAGGTTGCTGATCTGCGGATTGCATGCTGCCCGCCGCAGCTGCTGCACTAATGGAAAATGCCTCGAAATGGAAATGGGAAAATGCAAATGCGGCGAAGGCCGCTCGTCGATTTTGTAACACCAAATTATTTTGATTGGCTGTGAATTAAATTTTGTTCCGCTTTTGAGGTCGCCTCCTGATCGGCCGGAGCGAATGTGAGGCAATACAAATCGATGTGTGAATCGGCCGGGCGGAGGAAGCGGCTGACCACCACTCGACACCTCTCCGATGGTGGCGATGGTGACGATGGTGACTAACTGATCAATAATCCCCCCCGGCTTTGTTCTCGGCCCCCGCATCAAACCGAATATCAATCAACAGTTCACGTTCCATGAATGGCAACGCCCACGAGTGCGACGCAAAAGACAAAATAAAAAAGAGTGGCTCAGTTTGATCTCTTGATGCGATCACAATCGGTGTGATTGAATGGTCCAATTATGCCTTGCTTTTGACATAATTAGCGTGTAATGATAATTGTAATGGACATGGATACGCCACAGCTGGGAAGACCCTCCGCAACGCTGGGGAAATTAGCCGGGGGGGCGGCTTTGACAAAACGCCTCGCGCGACTTACATCACACTTGGTGGCAGCCAGCATGGCCACTTGGGTGTGACTAAGAAGCCAGATAGAGGTGGAAGCAACCCGAGAAGCCGCCCCGCTCGCTGCATAGAATTTTTTGTATTTGCACACATGCCAATGGCATCGCATTATCTCCGCTGTTCCGTGCCTGCTTTTGGTTTCTTTTCCATCTGAATGCGGATGAAATGCCACGAAAATAAATTATAACGAATGACAAAAGGAGAAGCAGCAGCACACAGTCACAACCGCATACAAAAGACAAAAACGAAAGTTGCTCTGCACAGACAATTGTTTGCAATCGGGAATTTAAATAAATTGATAAGCGGTCGGAAGCATTTGCATTGGGCGGGCCGCCGATCGCCGCTTTGGATTCAATTTGACCGAACGAGTTTGTTGCCTAAGTCTTTCGTTTCGCGGCCACTATTGGTGGATATTGCCTTACGAAACGCTAACAATGACAATTAAATAAATACCAATAATAACAGTTAGCTGCAGCAGCAACCACATCATCATCATCATAATGAACTTGAATTGGCATAATTGCCGCAGCTAATCACATTAAAGCCAGATACAAAGTTTTGATAGATGCAAAGAAACACAACAGCGAAGCAGAAACAACGCGACAAGCAGCAACTGGTTATTCAGCCAGGCGGTGAAACAATCATAGGAATTAAAATAAAATGCAAATGATTGCGTCACTTTGAGTGAGTGCAAGGGGAGATATGAGGAAAAATACAACCTAACAACACACGAAATGTGACACTGGAGGGAAACATCAAAGTCGAAGTCATGTGCCTGGCAAGTTAAAAGGTTTCAACTGCAACTTATGACCAAAACTTGCTTTAAACTAATAACTTATATGTGAAAGCAATATATACATTATTTCCCGGACTTTTAAAAAATATATATAAGAATATAAACGATTTAAGGTAGTTTCAAAACGGAATTACGAAATGTTGCTCAAGCTGTCATAACTATAGTTATATTACTAAAACATACAGTTTAATATCTTAAAAAAAAACGTAAAGGATTAAAAATGATTAATTTGTAATTTAATCAATTAATTTTTGTGTCCACATAAACACAATAAATTAATTCAACATGTAAGCTATCATTCTTTTAAGTTTCAAGCAAACGAACAACTTATTTAAATAATGTAAATTTACTGGTTATTCATTTTAGATAAAACCAACTTGTTCTTGAACTACAAAGCTATTAATTTTGAAGTTTATTGGAAACTAATTGATATATACTAAACAATCTGATAGATAAAATAAAATATAATCAAATATTTTAGTTTCTTTTATTTTGGCAGCGGTTGTAATAAAAGAAAACCTTTTCTTCATATTGCAGTCCTGCCTATTCTATTCTTATTATCAGGAATGGTTCATCAGAATTTCAATATACACAAAATGTATACTAGAATTATGTATCTTTATCCTTACAACTGCTATATTAAATTAAAAAACAATTTCTGAAACCAATAAAAAGTAAAACCTGTCACAAGAAGCAATTCCGCTTTAGAGAGTTTCCACTGTGCTCGAAAAGCGTGAGAATTGCTTGCGCAAATTCAAGATCAGCCAAGTACTTGGCGTTGTGCCAATTGCAGAGTCGCTAATTGAAGGGAACAACGAAGTGCTTTTAGAAATCGCCTATTTGGTTGACGATAAATTAGAAGCACAAACACCGAAAATTATTTATGAGCCGTCCGAAATAATTGGCTAAAACAAACACAAAAACAGGCACGGGCACGGGTGTGGGGAAAGACGCAGAGGCAGAGGGCGAAAAGGGTGGTGCAACCAGCGCCCATGACAGGTGGTGGTGGCTTCTAACCGCGTGTGTGTGTGTGTCAGCGCGCTGACGTATGTGTGTGTGTGTTGTGTGTTTATGCCGTGACGCAGCCGCAGCTTCAAACGTCAGCTTGCAATCTTTCACTTTTTCGTGTCTGCCGCGCGGTGTTCGTTCCAGTTTTTCCTAAATTATCTCCTCTTGCTTCGTTATTGTTTTTGTTACGAGTATTTTCGCCTTGATTATACACACGCGAAGTTTGGGAGCCGCTCTCGTTGGAGCATTGTGTTGTTGTTGTTGCAGTTAGTTCTAGGCCCTTTTTGACACACTTCTGGCTTCCTCTCTCTCTTTCTCTTTCGTTTCTTTCTCCCCTCTCCCTTTCCTCTTGCACTGGGTCCCCTATTGCCCCTACTCCATTACTTTTACGCATAAACTATGCTAAACAACTTTCTTCTGCGAGGGGCGCGCTTTGTGCAAAAGTATTTATGATGAATTTTATACACCACACACACACTAACTCGCGCTCGCACAACCACTCACCCACTCTCACTCACACACGCGCAGCCAGGGAAACACACACACTCGTATCGAGAGATCCGAGCGCCAACGAGATCCAAGCACATATACACACACAAAAGGGGAGAGCGGAGCTTGGCAAGGTCCGTCTTTGAAATTCCGATTCTGCGCTTTGTTTTATCACATTTTCGGCATTTTTTTAAGGCTCCAAAGTCTTGGCTCGCCAAGCAGCAGGTTTCGGGCATGGGGAATGTAACGAAATTTCATTACCAAACACAGACACAGGCGCAGGCGCAAAAACAGAGACACACTGGAGCGCGTTCAGTACAAGAGCACGATCGTTTTGAGACTAGCTTACTTTACCTGAGCCGAGCACCTGAGAGGTAAATAAGCCCATGCTACAACCAGTATAAGGTGGTCTTGTCGGCAAAAAGCAGTAAGCTTTCAGCACGTGCGAGTGAAATGACAATAGATGACTAACCCTTATGTTGTATTGTAATAAAATCGTTGTACTTTTAATACTTATAATTTCAAATTGTTTTCTGCAAAGTTAGCTTTTGAAAATATTTTTTCTTTAATTTCTTAAATCTGTAAACGGTGTATAAATATAAAATACTAATATCGATTAGCTGTAAAGTATTAAGAACAAACGATAGTGTTATCGATATTTCGAGTGCACTGAGGATCAGTGTTGCCAACTATCGGCCGCCGTTTATAGCCGGGCAGGCCAACACAAATAGCCAAAAATAGCTGAATTAAATAGAAAATAGCAAAGTAAATAGCCGGTATGATTTTAGAATCCGGAATTTTCCAAGAATTTGGACAACGAGGTGCAAATCAATACTTATATTCTGAATAAAATGCAATGTAGCAGAACCTGAAGTTGGGAAAAAGTACCAAAGAAAATAATATTTAGCCATTTAAAATACACTTTTCGGTCACCTGGATGGTATATTATGGTTAGTTGTATTGAAAGAT